>WAAE01013833.1:0-47636 GCA_013400495.1 Nicator chloris
CAGACACTATGTGAGCCAGCAGTGGACTCTTAATGAAAAGTATAGGGTGTTTTTGCTTTTGCAGTTTTAGCAGTTTTCACAGCTATCTGTAATGAACACTTTTCAGTGACAGAAAATCATGGCAAAGGACATTTGATTCTGCACTAAATGCAGAAATCATTTCATGCATTTTTTCATGAAAAAATGTACTCAATTAAAACCAATGATTTTGTTAAAGCTGCTAAAAAGGTGTGCAGGTGCCCCTACCCTGCCTATCCTTTAACATTAAATCACTGCCTGCTGTTTGACGGCTCTCTAAGTCGACGTGTGTCTTCAGCATGTGCACAAAGTCAGGCATTAAAGCTCAATCTTTGCCACTTGAACAGCACAGAGGAGCTATGGGAAGCTACATTTGGGGAGGGAGCTGTGTTATCACAAAATATGCAGAGAGACCAAGAGAGAGATGTTGCTTCTTTCTACAACGTAGTGTTATGGGTATCAACTCTTTCCTCAGCTGTTGTGCTCTACAGAGGAGGACAATGGTAGGAGATTTGAGGACCCATATTTGCAAGAAGGTATCAATAAGGCACAAAATATTTGTTACCTTTGCAAGAAGTAACAGCATTGCTACCAGCATTTTCCATTCTCAGCAGATCTGACAAAACTCTACGAGGATCCAAAATGTGGGCTGGGCAGGTCTACCTTTCAAAATGTATGAATGGGCCGAAAGGGTTACTATGGACTTAGATCTAAGAAATGCAAAATGCTACACATGGAAGTGAACTCCATGTGTTGGTATAGTCTGGAGACTATGCAGAAAGGGATCTTGGGATCCTAGTAGGAAAGAAGTCAATTTGAATCAGCAGTAAGCTCTTGTAACGAGGCAAAAATATCAAAAGTAGGTCAAAGGAAATGATGATTCACTTCTACTTGGCACTTGTGAGGCTGCATCTGGAGCAGTCTTTAGTTCTGGGAGTGAGTCCAGAGGGAGGTCAGTAAGACGGTGAGGAGCTGCAGCATATGACCTTTGAGAGGATAAGGGAAGTGGGGAGAAAATAGAAAGATTCTAATAACTGTCTTCAGCCATCTAGTCAGGGCAACAGAGAAGAGAGTTGTAGAGAATGTGAATCTTCCTCTTCTGAGAGATGCACAGTCAAAGGACAACGAATAGTGATCACAGTTTGCAAGAAGCAAGCTTCAAACTGGTCATAAGGGAAATTCTTTCCTGTGACAGTGACTAAGGACCGTGACCTGCTGTCCAGAGACATCACGGAAGCCTCAGTCTCCATCCCTGGACTGTGTATTCAATGACACCTATAAAATGGCAGCATCTGCAGAGCTACTACAGCACACCTAGCAGGTTTAGAGTATGGGGCTGTTAGGAACTATTAAAAGCTGAAAGAAGATGGATGCTGTTAGTTTGGTAAAAAGGGCTAGACTTGCAATGGTATCCATGCCATCAACTGTCCTCTTTAGGATCTTCTTTATAATGGCTGACATGTTATATTTATAAATGCAGGTTTGTAATTACTTCATAGGAGGATTACTCATAAAGCACTGCATTTTATAGCTTCCTCCTCACCAAGCCTTTCCTGACAGGTAAGACCTTTTTTACAGGTTCCTGAAGTGATCTGGGGAGAATTTCAGGTTTTGTTTACAGCAAAATGTTGCAGAAAAACACTCTGGTAAATGTTGCTATGAAAGATAACTGATTTTCTAGAAGACATGTAAAGACCTAGAATATTTTAAAACCAGAAGGAATGTCAAGATTCTCGTGTGAGTCTCATGATTTTTCAAAGCCTGACTTGTGGTTGAACGATACCTATGATCAGCAATACTGTACAGAGAATACAGTTGAAAAAAATTTATTTTGGAAATGTGTTCCTGGAGTTCTTCCATATCAAAAGCACGAGGAAACAAACTCCCCTAACTGTGAGCACCAAAGGCTAATGCAAGATCCAGAAAGGAATCACTAAATTCAGGTTCACATCCAATATTTAGGAGCCCAGTGCTTGCATCAAAGTTGCTGATGTGACTCAGAAAGGTCTCTTGAGATTTAATGAGGCTGGAAATAGAGCAAGAATCATTGTCCTCTGCTTGTAAGAGCAAGGGCCCTTCAGACAGTGTTCACTTGAGCAGTGCAGCCAGAAGATGCTGACCTAGGGTAATTTTGTTCCTAGCACAGAGTGCTTCGCCAGGTAGGTGAGTAGGATGAGACGACAGCATGTAATAAAAACACTGTGGAGAAAATTAGCTGATAAAACACTTTCAGTTTCACTTTCTGGAGATGGAACTGGAACTATCTCTCACTGACTGCTTTTTTACCCTGTGATATTAAAAAAACTGGAAAGACTTCCTGAGCAGTTTTGGAATTAGTACAGTATTTAAACTCATTTAATTACTGTGATGAATTACATGCCTGCCACTGATCTACTTATCTGCCCCAAAGTACTTACAGGATGTTAATTTTGCCTTCTCAAAGTACTAAGTTTGAAGTGAATTTCTGTTTACTTATGTTAATAACTAATCAAAGGAATCAAAATGAGCTGTACATGACTAATTGACCAGTTTGTTTTACTGCCATCCATGGCAATACTGATAAAGGCTTTCTGACACCATGCAAATCAAGCTGCTATCAGCAAGAGGCATTCCCTGTATAAAAATCAAAAGAAGCAGGCAAGTTGCAGTTATTACCTAGGAAAGATAGAAGCTGCTTGGGAAAAAGGAGCTGCCTTTCGAAGGAAATGTCAGGGCAGGGAGGGGGATGGGGTTTGATGAGATGAAAGGACAAGAGACCTGAGGCATAATTAAGTCCCAGAAGATCTCACCAAGGTTCAGCAGAACCCCCACTTAGCAGTCCTTCCACCTTCATTGAAATTAAAGTTTAATTTGGTGTCTAAGGGGAGAGAAAAGACCTGCATTATCAAGCACAGAAATCAATGAACCATGTGAAGGAAAAGGTCACACCCCCTCTTGCAGCACAGAAGGTCAAGAAGGAAAAGGCGAAGATCTAAGACAGCTCAACATTTACTCTCAGTGTTGGGAATGGGAGAGGTGGATGTCACCCCATAGATTTGTCACTACCTCTCTCACCATAAAAGAATTTCCATTTCCATTGAAGAGGGCAATGTAGAGGTTTTTCTGGGCTTGTGTCCATTGTTGCTGTTTTTAAAGTCCAAAGAACTGTTGCAGAACTTTTATCCTGGTTTAATGAAGGTATCTAGCAGACAGGTGAAACACAAATTTCCATGCATAATGGACTTAAATATTTCAAGACATATTAGCTCAGTGCATTCCCCTGGTAGTACTGGGCATTTTATCCTCCCTGCTATACTCACAAATAGCTACCATCAGACATTCCGTTTGTATATGGAAGGAGAATAAGTTTCCATGCAGAAATTTCCTGAGTAACAACTAGCAACCTAAATCAGTGCAAGTCATGAGTAGCAGCTAGGACCAGGAACACTAGACAGGATGAAAGTACTGCCCACTGTTAACTGCATGCAGATTGCCTGAACCCCAGGCTTTCCCTGGAAAAGTGGAGCTGTCTCCCTGGGGAAACGCTGCACTGAGAACAGCAGAAACTCAACAAATACATCTGCAAATTGTTCTCTGTTGGGTGACACTACCATTCTAGTGAAGCCGCCCTTGCGCTTCGTGTGCCATTCCCCATCAACCACTCCTCAGCTCTCATCCCATGTTGCATAAGCTGCAGATACCTTAGACACCTGATACCTTCCCAACAGCATGCCTAGATGCACCATATATATAGTATTCTCATTATCACTGTGCTTGGAAGCTAAAAAATATTTCCAGTCATCTTCAGAACGAACAGGATATCAACAGAAAGACAAACCTTTGTAAAACAGGCAAGCACACATACTCTCCCCCATACCTTGCCCAATAGGCAGGTAGCTCTTAGGAAAAGATATTGGCTTGATCCACATGGTGGACCTGGATAGCATCTACATAGAGCAACTTCATGGATTACCTCACACAAGGGTGAGTGGCCAACGCTCCACTTTCCGTTCATGCAGAAGGTGGCCTTGAAATCAAATAAACTATAGTCTCATTGCTTGTTTTGCTAGCAAAACAATAGGCATGGTTCATTCTGCAAAACGTGTGTGTGCAGAGTGCAGAAAGAGTAGCTTGCCATTTAGCTTAAAAAACACCCTCTAATCTTCTTGAAACAGAAAGGTTTCCTGAAGTGTCTTGCCTTTACAGTTTCCAAGTATTTTGTCATGCCCAGTGGAAAGTGATTAAAAAAAGGGAAATCTTGCCTCCATGTAAAAGGGTTTCTCTGAGCTGAGATTCACAGCCTCAGCAGACCATAGCTTGCAGGATGCCTGCCGCTAGTCTATCAACTTTGGTTGGATTTTCAGCTATTTACACTTGTACCCCATCTTCACTAGAAGGTATTTCCCTTCACACTTGCTTCACAGCTTTCACTATGGCAATTGGTCACAACTGAGGTTACCTAGTCAGCACTGAGCTTTAGTAGGCACTCTGCTTCCCTCTGCCAGATCACATGGATCCACCATGCAACAGACCTGCTACTACAGTTGATTTAGATGCTAGATTAAACTTTTACATAAGATGTTCAAATTACAACATTTTCCTGCCCATGCCTCACAAAATACAGTGGACACTGTAGTCATTTGTAAGACCAAGCCGTAGGTCTCATACAAGGAAGTTTGGCATCCCACGTAATTCCAGAGTAGAGAGCTGAATTTACTCCTATCTCACCCTGCTCAATGACACCGGCTCTGGCATGGATAGTTCCCCCCTGCTCTGTCTACTGTCTGATCAAACCAGCCTTTACTCTAGCACTGCAACAGAGCAAGCCTACACCTTTTCAGCTGCAGTTAATCAGAGTTCATCAGCCAGCTCCTCTGAGAAACACTGAAAACCCATCTGAATCACTTTCAGAATTAAATCAGTATTTTCCATCGTCTTGAGCAATAAACTTGTAATCAGACTGAAAGAAAGCACTAATCCTGCTACAACTTTTAGCCACTAAAAAACCCCCACCAACTTCAGAGCTCTTGATACATGATTGTGATGAATTTTAATTTCTTGGGTGTAGATAAGGCCTTCATAATCCCTTCACTGTAGACAACCTAATTTTTTTCAAGTGTTATTTCAACACTTCCATCATTATTCAGATTTGTTCATGCAATGCAAAAACCGAAAGATCAGCATCCGTTCTCAAATCTTTGTAGAATGACTGGTTAACAAACTTAAAAAAAAAAAAAAACACTAAAAACCAAAACCCCAAACAAATTACAGCTATTACTTTGACTTCCATGCAAAATTCTTATTACAAATTTCACGGCACAAAATAAGGTTTCAGTCTTATACGATTTTTTTGTGAGCCACAGATCAATAACAAAAGCCACAGATTACTAAGAAAAATACTCTCAAAACCCCAAACATACTTGTCCATCAGAAACTTCTTCATTTTCTTACAACAGCTGTAGAAAAACTGTAACTTTCCAGTGAAATACACAGCATGTGCCAGCAGGTTTCCTCAAACTTACAGAATAAATTAATTTGGGTACACAAAGGATTTAGCCAACAGCAACAAACTACATGGCTAAGATTCAAAAGTGTCTATTTAACTAAATAAAGGAAGTTTTAAAGATGTTTGTTTGACAGACGTGTATAACTGCTCTTCTGTTGAATGTGGCTAAAGTGTGAATTAGAGTTAAAATTGTAATTAAAACAGTCATTTTCATTAGCATGCACCCAAGCTAACTGTGTTACTACAAGCTTGCTTTAATGGTTTTTATAATCTCTGCTTGCTTTCTGCACTGTTTGGAAAACCCAGATCTAGTTCACAAGAATATTTTCAGAAAGGTTTCTGCGTTAGCTCAGGTTATAAATGTTTGCCACTTCCACTGCATAGTGCTGGTTTCAGAGGCAGACAGTTCATTGCCAAAAGCGGTACCATGTTTCTTCAGTGCCCATCATCCCACACTGACAGTGAACAACTAGTAATGCACCAAACAGCCTGGGCCAATTGCCTATGGACAGCAAAAATTAACCTGTAACAAACACTCACTGTGTAAACATTGTACAAATATTTTTAAACCTCTATATAGTTGTTATGCAAGCAGCAAAATGGGCAAAATTCAAATGAAAGGGAGTAAGAACTTTTTTAGGCCACCATGGGTGGACTAAAGCATGTGGGTGGCCAGCTACAGAGGAAGAGGGTGGTATGGCACATCTGAGTTACATCCTATTATGTGCTCATGCCCAGACTATTTGTTAGAAGTACTGCCTTCATTATCTATCCATTTAGTCTGTAGAAATTCAAGCCAGAGCTTCATTTACTTTTGAATTTTTCTACAGTGAAATTTGATATGCTGGGGTGCTAAATTGGTTCTGCAGTGTTGAATATCTCAAAACCCTCCAAGCCTCAAAAGACAGCAAACTGCTCTCTAGCTCCACTCCCAAGACAAACTTAAAGTGGAGAAAATTGATTTAAATGACAATGTAAAACTTTGCTGGGAGCAGGAACAAAAGCCCCTGCAACCAAGTATTAATCTTAGCTTGAAACTAAAGGCAGAAGCACAGCCAAAAGAGCTACTGTCCTCAGAGAGGAAAACAAATGTTCCCCACTTTGCTTCAACTAGCACAGCCAGCATATTCATGGGCCCTTTGGGAACTTCCTTTGCCCCTGTGTCTTTTCTCAAGGCACAGTATTTCTTACAAGCAAGTGTTAGATCAGTCCACAGAGAAAAGGAGCACATACACGTGTTAATTCATTCCTTGGCAGAAAGCAGGACATGAGGACATCACAATTCTGCTGATGGACAATTGTTCCCTACTGAGTCTCCCCATTACCCTGAGCAAGTGAGAAGAGTTAACACAAGATGTGAGACCAGGCCTGTGGCACCAGAGCTATTGTCTGTGCTGGGGAGCTTCCCAGATCTCTGGTAGGAGGGAGCTGGAAGGCAAGCTTGAGTGGGAGTAGTAGATTTTACATCACAAATATGTTTCCTTACATTTTTCCCAACATAAAAATAGTTTTCATAGAAATCACTGATGTAAAAGCTGGTCAAAGCCAAGCAAATCCCTGTGCTTGGAGTGTACACTTTGTGATGTGCTATGAAAGAATGAAGACTGCAGTTTGCAAGCATTTAGCCAGACATCATGGTCAGCTACTACTTAAGTCATCTATGAAAATGAGCACTGGCTAAACTTTATCTTCAGTTACCAATGTTATGCCAAGATAAATGGTCTAGTGCTGACTGTCCCTGCAGATGATGAATCTTCGTACTTCCTAGGGTATACTTCTCCATTTTCAAACGTGTCTAACCAGGAACAAGTAGTGCATTGCTTAAAAGAATGCTGGACCAAACAACAAATGGGAGAGGTAATGCCTTGAGAAATTTTTGTCTGGAAAAGGAATCTAACAAAAAATCTCAGGCTACATCATGAAAAGAGAAACCTGGAGGAAACTGTGTGAACTAATATTTTTAGTAATAAATTTCAGAGATACACAACCCAAAACTTTGTTCCTGCCATGGTTTGACACCGGCTTAACACCAGACACCAATGAAAGCTGCTTACTCACCCTCCCCTGCTACAGCTGGGCGGAGGAGAGACAAAAAAATTAATGAAAGGTTCATAAGTTGAGGTAATGACTGCGAGAAAATACTCCAAGGGCAAAACAGGCTCAACTTATAGGTACAAAGACAATTTATTACTAACAAAATCAGAGGAGGATAATGAGAACTAAAATAAGTCCTTAATGCGTCTTTTGTTCCTCCAGTCCCTCTCTCCTTCCAACTGACAGTTCAGGGAGACAGGGTGAGGGGATTTTGGTCAGTTTCTCACCAGAGGTTTTCTTCCACTGCTCAGGGAGAGGAGTCCTTCCCCTGTGAGACCATGGGGTCCCTCCCACGGGACAGTTCTCTGTGAACTTCCCCAGCATGGTTCCAATCTCACGAGCAGCAGTCCTCCCAAAACCGCTGCAACGTGAGTCCCTCCCATGGGCACACAGTCCTCCCAAAACTGCTGCAGCATGGGTCACTCTCCATGGGTGCAGTCCTCCAAGGACAGGCTGCTCCAGCCTGGAAGCAGGGCCCCCTCTCTCCATCCAGTCTCCCACAGGAGCACAGCCTCCTCCTCCTCCAGGCATCCACCCGCTCCAGCACGGGCACCTCCCCCACGGGCTGCGGGTGGATCTCTGCATCCCNCCGCTCCGCTGCTACTGAAAACAAGGCCGTGCAAAACCAACACAGTTCCCCTGAGCTCATTGCACAACCACTCTCTTTAAATGCCTTCCACAGCCAAGTGATATTTACTGACTAGAGGAACTTGTAGCAACCATCGAAAAACTGCAGCCTCCTGTTCACCCCCAATACATGAAGTAAAATGAGTGATGTGGAACCTGATACACAGTCCACACAAGGCACTCAGAGATTCAGCCCTTCAGTGGATGAGTCCCTCAGCAGCAGAGTGAAGTGAATCTTGTCTCTGAGGTGAAGGAAGGAGATAGTCTACCATTTCCACCTAAGCAGGTGCCGTGAAAAGACGGACACCAAGTATTACAGCAAGTACACTGTTATTCTGTTCCTTTGCTGCATGGGAAAGAAAGCTCTCTAGACATGCCAAGGCTGTGCAGTGAAGCACCTACACAAATCCTGCAGAGTTAAGCATAATGTGGTTGCTGATTGAAAAACAACAGAATCCCAGATAACCTGAGACACTTTTTGAGGGCTTACCACAGGGATGCACCATCAGTGAGAACTTTTGTTTATTCATGGACTCTGTTACTCTGTCTGCTGAATACCATTTGAGACACGCATGCCACAAAGCAAGACAAACTAGTGCAGCAAGATCACAGGGAGCACTGCTGATATCAGATACTTTTAGTTTCTTGTAATTTCCAGGCATCAGATGTGGTGTGTGGCAGAGCTGGGGTGCAAGTTGGGAGACAGCACTATCTCTCTCTGGAGATAACTTCTGCCTTTTTCACACTGAGTCATGCATTCGTATGATGTTAATACTGAACTGATCAATAGCCTAAGGAAAATTGGCTCCTAGGTGTAAAATAGTTTCAGCACAGACCTTGAGGTATACACACTTTCCAATAGAGCAATTAGGATGAAGCACTGGCCTTAAAAAATAAGTTCCAACTTCAGCTATTTGTCCCATTTGCAAATATTTCCATTAAAAAAAAAAAAAAAAAGCGCAGCTTTGTGGCTTCAAAGCAAATTGGTTCCTAAATAAAAACATCTTTGTCATTAATTATCACAGCCATTCCAAGAAGTTCTTTGAATACGAAATAATTAGTGTAACCAGGTAAAAGAGGATGAGACCTGTCTGTAACAGAACTGTTAACGCATAAAGGAGAAGACTTAGTTTTGTCATCTGAAAACCACATTACTTTCTCTGGTTGGAAGTAGGTCAAGTGCCCTCAGGAAATAGCTATTTGGTTCTCACCAGGAAGTAATCTGATACTCACACATCTCCAGCCTTATTAAAACCTCAGTATGAGGTAAAGTCAAGGATGTCAGCTTAGTTTCTTGTTGCATTGAAAGGACAAGGGTGATGTTTGAAAGGAAAAGGTTTGTTATTTTTAATCAGACACTCAGGCAAATCACACTGTCAGTGAATCACATGCAGAGCTGTTTAGTTTTCCAGCAGCCCACACAAGACCAATAATGTGAGGAAAAACAGAGCAGCTAGAGGATGGATCATGCAAGGTAGTATGTACTGAAAACCTGTGCAATAGCTTAAGTCTGTGTTTAATTTAAAGGCCATGAGCAGCCCTCACTATTATTTTTTTTCAATAGAAGCACTTGCTTCCACGGCTAGCTAAGAACAGGATGACACAGAGGATATAAGAAGAAAAATCCCTGCATGCTAATAAAAATGGTCATTACTATGGAGGTAGCTACAAGGGGGTTTTATGGATGCTGTGTGTCAGGCCATCAAATTTTTCTTCTCCAGCTAGAACTGATGTAATCTATCAAGCATGTTCTCT
This sequence comes from Nicator chloris, assembly GCA_013400495.1. NCBI lineage: Eukaryota > Metazoa > Chordata > Aves > Passeriformes > Pycnonotidae > Nicator > Nicator chloris. Next base: position 9,980 of record WAAE01013833.1, read on the forward strand.
GTCCTGAGCCATGTTTTTACTATTATTAATCTTTACTTCTTCAATGCTTGCTTTTCTTTGAGAAGAGGCATTCAGGACCAAAATCAGGTGAGGGGAGGTAGATGAATTATGTAATTGTAGTGTGTGTTTCAACAAAAGATTGAAAACTAGGCCAAGTGAGCTTCCTGCTATGGGTTTTATATTTTGACTTGCCAAGGGGAATAAACGGGTTTGGCCTCTACTCCTCCAGTTTCAAAAGAAGGCAGAACCATTCACTGTGTTTTCAAATTTCAAGCAAAATTCACGTGACGTTTACGGGAAAACAAAATCCCATGAGAGAAACAACATAAAGCATCTCCCAGAGAAGATTTGTTCAAATTTTAAATGTCTCAGAACATAAATATTGTACTCAGAACATAAATATTGTACTAAAACTTAGCAGAAGGTCAGAGAGGAGGCAGGGGGATGATATAAAATAGTCATTGCATTAAAGGGCAACTGTAGTAGCAAATGTCATTTCCCATAGCACTTTACCAACCTACCTTGCCTCACTTATTTTGCCCTGAATGTCTTCTCCAATCTATTTTGAGAAGTCCAGAGTCCTGTTCTTTGACGATTCAAGCTTCAATTCACTAGCTGAAGGTTGCCACGAGGATACCAGAACATATTTACAGTTGAGGACCTGTATTTCACCCGTTCAAACTGACCCAACCAGCCCCTCCAGAGAAGGAAGTTCTGTGTGGATGGCAGATGGAGTAAGCCAGTGAGGGTCACAAGAACTGGTAGTTCCTGTATGGCACATCCTACACACAAACTGATCCATACTTTTCCTGCAAAGCCCCAGCAATCAACCCAAACCAAAAGTGAGGATCAGGGACCATTCCCCACAGCACATGTTGAGGAGGTGATACCTACCTTGCCCGAGGGGTTTGCAAGTGCAGCTCTCCTCATGGCCACGCTCAGTCTGGTGGCTGCACCATGGCTCTGCAAGCAGGAGGACCACCTTCACTATCCAAGCCCATTTATTCCCATTGTGCAGCCCCATTATAGAAGTTCCTTATGATGAATCTGGTGGATGAGCCAACACCAGAGAGGGGATTAGTGCCAGCGTATGGGCAGAAAGTTCCTGGCTCTCACTATTCCTCTGACTGCACCTCTTTATTGTGTGAGGTCTGTTTTGTGTCAAGCAATATCTGAGGGAGAAAAGAAAAACAACAAAAAGACCAAGAGATTTCAAAATAACATGCACTTCTTGTCAAAGCCTTGTACATGTCCCCAGGTGCCAAGCCAAGAAAGTCTCCCTAGGAGCTTTGGTTGGAAACAATTAAAGTTGAAATTAACTTAACTTGATAAAGTTGACAAATCAACATTTCAACTTTATCTTTTCTCTTCTTTCAGACAGCTATGAAAATTGTGTCAAAAATAACAATACCAGTATTCACTGAGGCTGGCTCAGTCTGCTATGTTTGAGTCATTGCCAGCACATGCCTCTGCTAGGAGAGGGCAGCCTGAAAAGCTTGAGGAGTCTATTTCTCTTGAGTTTGATATTACCAATGTCAGGAGGGAAAGCCACCAGTGAGATGAAAGCAGGGCAGAGCAGGAGTAATGGAGCTGTGCAGACAACATACAGAGGCTAAAAAACAACCTGTTTCTTAAATGGCACATTAAGCCTGATTTCCAGCAATAATGCTTTTCCCCATATTAAAACAAGATGCTTTTATGTAGGTGTCAGCCCATTTAACAGCTGGCATATGACATTACTCCCAGGGAGTCTGGTGAATCAGTGAGGCTGTTGTTCTTCAGCTGGGGTCAGAAATATGAAGAGGGGCAAAACAAAACTGGGTGCCTAACAGTGCTTGACCTAATACAGCTTCTGAAATGTGTGAACAGAGTGATTTGCAATTACTGGTAGAATTAATGCCTATTTTGCCTGATAAAGTAGAAGTCAAAGTTGGTTTGTATGCATGAAATGCTGATTTGCCAAAGCCAGACTTTGTTCTGCATGGCTTAGCTATGGTGATTGGTGCCAGGCTCATCTTCATGTGACCAGGTCCTCACCACTGCAGCTTGACAGGGCCAGCATCCCTTTGTGCTTGTGACTCCAGTGTCATGTCCATTGTGTTGTGATTTTCTGGTGTGAATCTGAACTTTCCTTATTATTTCAGGGACACACTTAACAACTGCAGCACCCTGCAAGGACAGACACTGCTCTTAGTGACTGTGTCGTGAAGCCATTCTTCTGCAAGTGTTTAATTTCTGTCTCATTTTCTCCTGGGTTTTGTTTCCCAAGATATGACAGATAAGAGTCTTTTTTCCCCTGGCTGCCCCGTGCTGAAGCAAAAGAAGAGTCAAACGCTGCCATCTCAGGTTTTCTCTTTTGGTTGTTTATTATTTCTTATCTACAAATTCTTTCTGTGCCCTGCCAAGGTCTTTCTGCAACGAGGGCATGAAACAACTCCCCTGCCCACGACAGGCGGGCAGAACTTTTATACTACTTTCTACGTATCTTTTATTTACCATTAATCACCAATACCTACTGCTAATGTTAGACATGTCACCTCTATTCTACACCAATCCCTGTGACCCACCACAGCAGAAAAATGGATACCAAGAAGAAGAACAAAAAGGACAAGGACCACACCCAGGTCCTCCATGTTTTTCTTTTGACCCCTTTCTAAAAATCCTAATATTCTACATTTGCACCCCATGATTACTTTACTACTACTATTACTACTATTCTTCTTACATTCTCGTGACTTGTAATTCATTTCACAAGCTGAAAGCTTTTCCATGGACCGAGATCCAGGACAGTGTCTCTCTGGGGCTCTGTGCAGGGGGGTCTCTGACCCCCTGCTGTCTTTCAAGGGTCTGTGCATGGGGGTCTCTGACCCCCTGCCAGGATCTCAAACCCTCCAGGGCAGTCAGAGGAGTGCCCTGAACTCCGACAATTTTCCAATAGTACCCATCATTCCAATAGTTTGTCATGGTCTTATAATGGGAATGAAATTAAGGAAAATCAGAGCTCTAGGGCCCAATGACCTTCTGAGTGAAACAAATTGCAAAAATGGGACTTTTCTCTAAAAACATTCTGCCATCAACTCACAAGAATTTAATTTAGAGATAAACAGGGTGAAAATATCCAATATGAGAAAAAGATCCCTGTCTCTAACAGTAGTACCTCAGTGATTTGAGCATCTTATCACCTTATAGTTTAACCAAAGTTTAAATGGTGGTTACCATTGCAGGCACATTTTCTTCACAGATAGAGAATTTGATGCTTTTAACTGAAAATTAATCCTTTGGAAAATGAGTTAAACCAGCAGTTCTAGAACATGTGGAATAAAAACAAATGCAGCAGCAATGGCCACAAGAACAGCAGAACCACTAATTTCATGACTACTCAGCTAAGTTAGTCTGGTTAACAAGTTCCCCTGCAATACAGCAAGATGCTCTGGAAAGCAATAAGGAAGCCAATACAGAAACCTGAGTTAAGGTGTGAGATGTACACAGCAGCCTGTGCCACTCAGGAGCCTGGCAGAGAATTGTGTCAGAGCTACAGCTGCTCAGTGAAATTCCCTAGGAGAGGCAACAACAATACTGCTATTGTCAAAGGGATGAGACCATGAAAAAATTACAGGAGTGTTGCTCTTGAGAGTAATGGCTGCAGCCTTTGGGCTAGGTGCATGTATTGAATGAGTGTCTGGTAGCAGCTGTGGGTGCAGCAAGATCCCGTTCTGGCAACTGGCAACACGCAGTGAAGTCAGAACTGTATCATGTAAAGACCTGTGAGAATATGCATTTATGGCTGCTTGGATTGAAGCAGATACATTAACTTCACCCTTTGGGGGGAAAAAGGGGAATGCAGCCAATATGTAGCAGACAAAATCATTAACATTAAGTGGATTTTGGAGCAGTAAAGACATCTACTGAAAAATATGAAACAATGCTGAACTGAGTAGTGTTATGCAGAGCTCCCATTTACTTTACTGAACTAAAAGAACTCATTAGAAGAGAATTATTAGAACTCATCTGCCTATTGCCTGTATCAGAATGAAAATCTATACATCAAGAAAAATAAATGCTAAGCTTTTTCAAAAAGTTACAATGGCAAATTTTATGGGAAATTATATTAATAAAGAGCCTTGCTGGTGATATTGGTTATCATTTTATATTATTAAAAACTAGGTAGTAGTTGTGGGTGAGTAGGTGAATAGCATCCAGTTTCTTACAGGTTTAAATAAATCAATGAGATTTAGGGTGGTAGTTAAATCCAAAAGAAGTTTTAGGTAAGTCCAGGTGGAATCTAAATATTTAAGGTTTAGTTTGATGAATAAAAAGTGTAAAAACAAAACAGATCCTATTCCATACATTTAGCAAAAAGCAATAAAAATGAAAATTAAATGCTAGTCTTAGGCCCCTTCTACTAAACCAACGAGGTAGAACAAGTTTCTTTAATTAATCACTAACCCAGAGGGCAGGGAGTTAACTTCTTTATATTCGCTGAATATTGTTTTATATGGTATTCAGAAGGGAAGCTGACATGATGCATCTACAGAATTGCTCTGAATTTATCCTACTGGTGTTCCATTTTGCTATAAAATACTTAAATACTCGGGAAAAAATGGAAATAAATTCTCTATAATCTCTTGATGAGCTCAATGTTCTTTGGAGTACTAGTATATGGAATTATATCTTAACTTCAAGAAACATGTTCTGCAGAGTGAAAAAGTATGCACAGAGGAGACTGGGAGTGAAACAGAAGAAGCCTGAAGAAAGATTCTACAGCTTCAGGATTGAGGGCACCCTCTTAAATGTGAGACAACGTTTAAACGCCTCCCCTACTTCTTGAGTGCAGAGAGCAGGGGGCAAAAAAACCAACAAAAATTGTTCACCCCAAAAAATCTAACTTGAATCCGTAAATAGTTTCCCATGAAGCCAAGAGATTTGCACTGGCACAAAACTGATTAGTCACACTGGAAAATGAGGTTTTCCATCTACTAAAGGTATTTTACAACTGAGATTGACATGCTCTTGGAGCCATGCTGTTTTTCCATTCTCTCCTGATCGAATCTCCTGGGTTGTAAAGTTGGAAGATTTACCCTTCTACTCTTCTGTCTAACATTCACTGACTCTCTAGTTCAATGGTATTATACATATACTAGAATTATACAGTTATACAAATTGTCTTACTACTTTGTTGAGAATTTAGCTACAGCATGTAGCCTAGTGAATCTCATCTTGGGACAGTCTTCAACATAGAAGTCACTAAATAAATGGTGACATGATGGTGTTTGTCAGAAGTGGCACATTAAAGGCTAACAAATAAGCTTATTAAACACAATTTTCATCACTTGACAAAAAAAAAAAGTTAGGAGGTATGCAAAAATTCCTTTCCACAGTACATATCTTGATGAGACAAAGTATTAATACCTACTAACTCTGTTTTTAACTAAGCGGACTGCACTTGATAGCTAGATGTCGGTTGAATTTCTTGAAAAATTGGGTCCTGATGATTTTGTTTACCTTTTAGGATTATATTCAAACTCAGAGGAGGTTCAGACATTGGGCTAATCTAACAAGATTTGGAATAAAATCTCCCTGAGTATAGTGAAGTAGAAGGGATGTTCCAGCTTGCATTTGAGGCAAGGCCTTACAAGAGAGATCTACCTTGTGTCTAAGCTACAGTCAATTCACTGATTGATTTGTGACCTCATTAAATCACAAGTCTGGTTCTGGGACATCTTCCTAATACTTTGTATGCTGTCTCTGGCAACAGGCACCATTTCCTGGAACATGAGCAGAATGAGACTCAGTGAGTATTCGCATTATGTTCCATGTAAACCAGGATAACCTCAGTATGTGCTTGGCTCTCTGAAGTCAAAAGTCACTTCCTTTTACTTCTTTCTACTTTTAACTTCCTCACTCACTACTTGAACCTATTAACACTGTTGGTCTCCACAGATCCGTGTAATAGTCAATTCCATAATGTAATTAGGCACAGTGTGAAAAAGTACTTATTCTGCTTTCTGTAGACCACTTGTTTAAACATTATTTTTCTCTTTGGCAATATTTCATGTGTGCAGAATGGGACTTCACCTGTCACTTTAGTGTTTGGTCACTCAGATACCTCAGATCCCTCCTGCAAAAAAGCTTTGCGCACAATGAGATTCTACCTTGGCTAAGGGTATGCTAGTAATCCATAACCCCAGACATAAATAATCTCAGTAAAGCAACAATGCAACAGTGTTACATCAGCTGAAGGTTACCCAGCATCCCTTTTTTGGCTGTAAGGGGCCAGGACTACTGAGAGTGTCTTGGTCTCCTGTAAAAACCATTTTTTGGATGCTATTTTGCTCTGGATTTTTGCCTGGTGAGATTTTTTCCTATCTCATTCCCAAGCCAGGGCTCTGGAAAAAGGCCTGTAGCAGGCCTTTTCAGTTACACTGAAATAATTTCATCCTGTTTACAGCCCAGTCTGCAGTTAACAAAAAGCTTGTGTCTCCTGGGAAAGTTTGGCTTTACTGTGGACTTTAAGGACCTGCCACCTTTGGTTCAGGAGAGAGCCTCTGAGTGAGACAGGAGGTCTCTCGTGGGACATATATTCACTACAGTCCACACATCAAAATCTCTCCATTTTCTCTTCACACAAAATTGGTGACTATAAAGGAGTACAAATTATTTCCTGTGCAATGGGGATATCCACCCAGACCTTGCTGCCTAGATGCCCATGACAGCACTGCTCGTAACATGGGCATCCTATAAGTACACTCACTTCAAGTGGGAGCAATACCCATTGCCTCTTGTCTGCTCATAAAACAGTCTGCATTTGGTAAAGTTGGATCATATTGAGGTAAAATTGCTCTTAAAAGAAATTGAAGAATTTGCTTACTTTTCAGAATCAGGATCACTTTAAAGACCTTTTGATTTCAACTAGAATCAGCAGGTCTTCTTAGACTAGGATATCGTCCACAGGAGGTAACAAGGCTGGGCCCCACAGTTGCCAGCAGACATCTCTCAAAAGATAGAACAGGAGAAAAATACATTTCTTGTGTTTACAAGCTTGTGTTTACAAATGGGCAGAAAGTACAGATGAATGTGCAAAGCATCAGCAAGCCAAGCATCAAAAGGGAGATACCTGAAAGCGTGGGAAATGTTATTCCTACTGACTATGGTGTTAGCTGGCAGTGTTGGGACTAAATGACTTTCAAAAGTAGTGTCAATGTGTTTGCAGGCTGACTTGCTAAACTTGTACATGCATCTGTGGCCTAAGCAGGCTTCCACTTAATAACATGCCTATTTCCATAAAAACACAGACGCTGCAGTAATGCAAAGCAAGAATATCATTAAGTTGGAGAGAATCATGTCTGTTGCTTCAACACATACATCAATGGAGCCTGAACAGATTTTGCAGTGTTGTCACAGGTGATCTGGCTGCAGGCACACTGAAAGGTTGAGTGGAGCAGCCACAGCACAATGCAATACTTGCTGTCATTGCAACACCACCAGCAGCATTCACACTTACTACAATAGCTGCGGAAGAGAAGTGGAGACAATAAGATGCTGAAACATGTCTGGGATACACCAGAGCAGGTCACTGAGAATGAGATCCTGGCCAAATACATGTATTAACCTGTCATGTCCTGGCAACGTCTGAATTTCTCAGATACACCTCCACAGACTTTAGGTTTACCTGCATTAAGCTTAAGAGAAGAAAAGAAAGAAGAGAAAATTCATAGAGAAATCAGAGAAAATCAAATGCATACCAGCCTTAACCCTTGGTCTTTCTTGTATCCAGCAGGTCAGTAGGCTTTCCCCCCCCAGAACACTGGTGCATTTGCTGCTAGGAGGAATGCAGCAAAAAGAATAACTGTTTTGTTTGCTGAGGAAACCCAGAGTCCAGGAATATCCTTGCGATTAGCACTGTGCTGAGACTGCTGTTTACTAGAGATGGTAAGAAAGCAATTTAAGGAATTTCAAGTGACATAAATAAGCAGGGCAAGATCCAACTCCAGTGACACAGGGTCTGATCAGCTGTAATGGGAATCAACCTCTTTTTCTCCATGGCCTAAATCACAAACGCCACCAAATTCTTCCCACAGTGTAAATCAAGAATGAAGTGCAGCTATGTTTCCTTTATTACATCTGAGATTAATTTTTGAGACATTAATAACACTACAGCTATCCTTGTCTTTCTAAAAAACATCAGCTCTGCCCGCATTCTGATCTAGCATTCACGGGGACAATTTTCTGCCAAGCAACACTGAATTTCTATGGTCAGACATATGTGCAAGTTGCTAAAGCAGAGGCACATGTATAGCGCTGTAATGATGGCTATTTATTAACAGTCTTGAGAGCTGAAACATGCCACTTTTAAAGCACTTTAATGCCTAGGGGGGATTAGATGCCTCTTTTCACTAATACTTCTCTTACTTTATGTACTTTCCTATTTCCACTATATGCTGCATGATAGTTTACTTTCTAATCCAGCCTCTCCTTGTGCTCTCCTGGCTCTCTGTATCCTCTTTATCTCCTGTCATTATACTTTCTTTTCCTAGGATACCTCTAAGGTATTCTATAAGAGCTGCAGGCTTGTACACCCCCCAGGTGGGCTGTCATAAGGGAGAACAGAGGGAGAGACCCCTGCCCTCACATGCCTGGAGAGACATTCTCATGATGGAAAGGTCCTGAGGAGCACTTTGCTGCCACAGCCTTGTGAAGCAGGTCTAGGAAGGACTGCCCATTGGTTCTTGTGAGGTGCCCTGGCTGCTTGTGGGAAGCACCTCAGTGGCACCTTCATGCCATGGAAGGCAGCTTTTCTGGTGGTACAGGAGTCTAACTGAAGGCAAGCACACTGCAGCAGCAGGAGCAATCTCCTTGCCTTAGAAAACCTGCTCTTCTTTCCCAGAGGGAGTAGGGAGGGAGGGAGAACAATATGTGATCACAAGGTCCAGAGATTGCTTCATGCTTTTATGACATATCTGGCATTTTTCAGAAACCTCCTTGGGATCTCCTTTTCCTGCAGCTTGCCCACACAGCAACTGTGTTCACTGTCAATCTCATGCAATTAATCTCATGTGTTTAGTGCCGCCCTACTGTTCCCAGCACCCTGAAAGTACAGCACTGAGCCAGAATGCTTGAGGAGGCAGCTGGCAGCATTGCAGCAATTTCTCACCTCCCAAAACCCCTTGGTCTACAGACAAAAATATTTTGTAGCCGGCACAGACCTGCTCTTTTTTTTTTTTTTACCCTAACTGACAGTAAGTTTATTCTGCACTAGGCAAAGATGAAGGTGGGAGAAAAGTGTTTTGAGCACACTTCTCATCTTTCCCCATTGGAAATCAAGAGTAACAGAAGAGTAGGAAGTTACAACTCCCACCTCACACTGTGTGGCACATTTTAGAGCCCTCTTTGCTGCAATATTTAGCTACACACTATCAAGTTCTTGCATGTCATCAAAGTCTTTCTGGGCCTCTTTACAGTCATATGGGTGCCTATGTTAAACATGACAACTGCAATTTTGCGTGCTATATCAGGAAAATTTTGCTTTTAAAAGTCTTCTCTTGTTCCATCTGGCAAATGATGCTCCAATTCTATGCCTCAGGAGAGGTATTTTTCCCTCCTGCAACAAGAGGATTTTCTTTTTGAAACCTCAGTTCTTACAGGAATTGTCTATGCTATAGCTGCAAATCAAATCAAATCAAATCAAATCAAATCAAATCAAATCAAATCAAATCAAATCAAATCAAATCAAATTAAATCAACAAAAATAAGTTGTTGGTTTTTTTACTTTCTTCAATGAAATGTGACCACAAGGCTATCATGTTCCTGCAAATGAGCATATTACTATTTCAGCCTAGGATGAATTATTTTTTGCTAAGTTTTAATCCATTACTTATTACCTCCCATTAAATCAATAAAGCAAATTTAGAAAGAAATTATGGTGTCAGAAATTGTATCAGTTGAAAGTAAATTTTTCTGCTTCTCTACTTTTTCTTTTTTTTTTTTTTTACTTAAAACTGACAATTCAGCTATTGATAAAATGTTTTACACAAATACATACACCCGAGCACCTGATAGGATTATATCTGTTTACAATTGCATGTGCATATACAGTTACTTAGGCCTGGAAATAAGCACTTAAATTCCTGCACTGCCCGCAAAGAAGTTTCTTACCCTGGAAGGTCAGTTGGCATTTTTGGTGGTTAATTGCTCTACCAAAGCTTATTTCTGCCAAAAAATATGGCATTTCTGAGATTCTGAGATGATAATCAATTGGATACTATTGTCAAGGTAATGTTTTGAAACTTCTGATTATATTCAGGGTCCTTTTTCCCACCATCTTCAAGAAAGCTTTGCATTGCCCTTTGCTGAATTTTGAGATGAAGTTTGTTTTCCTAAGGGTGAAAGGTTTGTGCGGTTACATCGCCTACATGTGCTCTCCTAGATAAATAGCTCACAAACCCTGTGAAGCAGTTTTAATACAACAGCAGAGCTCTCACAAGTGTTGAGAATCTTAAATTTCATGAAAATAGATGGTGTACTTATCACATGGTATGGCTGGCCCAGGGTTGCACTTTGCTTCCACTATCTTTGCTTCCACTCATTTTTTCTCTTCCCTGCTACTGCTCTCTTGGGAAAGAGGCAGTGAGGAAAAGATAAGATGGGAACACAAACTGAAGGCAATGGTCTAGAGAGGAAATGGTGCAGCTAGCAATAAAAATATGCATAGGGACTGCTTAGCCCATGACTTCCATCCACTTTACATCCGTAATTTCTCCTGACAGACCTGACATCACACACAAATGCAATCATTGGTACAGGAGGTACACCCCAGATGCAGCAATGTGTTAACAAAAGGACTGATGAAGGAACAACAGATGAAAAAAAAAGAAAAACACTCTTACTTGTTGGCATTAAAAAATATTCCTCCCAGGAAATTTAGAAGTTGTATATAGCATAAACTTGGCTGGACACATGCAGGTCACTGTAACAGTTCAGCTGGATCTGGATTCTGACACTCCAAGTTTGTGACACTCCACTCAGAACCAGACATTTAATGAAACCTCCCAGCTGCGCAGTGAAGCCATATTTTACTATCCTGTGTAATCATTTGGCTTGTCTGAATTGGGATGCCACACAAATATGCACTATGCAAACATAGATGCTTTTATTTGTTAAAATAATATCTTGTTCTGCTGCTTCTCAAAAAGAAACTAAATTAATACAGAATTTTTTAAAAATTAGAACACTTGTTTCAGCCAAAATATGGCTGTTTATTGGGGTATGGACACATGTTTGCAGAACCAGAAGTAGATTTTACAAAAGTCACTTTTCTTTGTTTGCATCATAAAGTATATTCCCCTTTAAATACACACTCCAAAATTGCATCTGAAGAAAGGTATTGCTAGGTGGTAAGCAAAGTAAATAGTACTGTCCATACTTGCATTGTTCTTTTTCACTGTATTTCAATCATGTGTTCAAGTCTGGTAGGCTACTGCCTGGCCTTACATATGCTCTCAAGGCTCAGACACGAAAAATCCCTTTCCCGCAGATTCCTGACTCTACGGAGACACAGATGAAGAAATGCTCTATCTTCACACACATAAAACCTTGACTGCTTGGACTGTGTCTGACTACACATGGTCAGGACTTTAACATGGCTTTCCTCCTGCCCTAAATTCCCAAAGAAGTTGGCTGCACCCCTACTGTCCCCAAGTGCCTACAGATAAATGCTGGTACATGAAACCAAACTACAGCTCACATATCAGGCCCAGATCCAATAACTTCCATACTGCAGCTTTTGTAAGGAGATTCCAAACAATCTACCCGTGGTGCAAATGATAGTGCCTACATTTTAGATATTTTGTCTTTGGTATTATCTGTGAGACTGAGGTGCATCCAAGGAAATCCCCTATGTCCATTGCAGCTCTCTGAGCATGTGCTTCTGCTGAAGCACAAACGGTTTTGGCAAATGCCAAGTGCACTCAGTTTCCATTTACCTCAACTACCTGCTAAGCACCTAGCAGCATGCAGCCTCAAAGATAATTTCTGGCCAGTCTGCATCTAAACTTTGCCACTTAGGGCTAGGTTCACATGAAGTTAATGCTCCTCCTTTGTTGGTATAAACATCAAGTAAAATCTGAGATGATAAAAAAACTTACAGCAGAATAATTTCTGACAGTTTATGGTTAAAAGAACAGAGAAGTGCAATTTGAAATCACTGCTTATGTAACAAGAGCCTGAGAACAGCCCTAATATTTAATTGAGGGAAAAGTAACTGAAGGAGAATTGCTTGGAGATCTGCCAGAGGGATTTTAACAGCTGGAAGTTGAAAAGTGATTAATTTTGACAGCAATAAACACTCCATGTTCATAAGCAATTATGTTTAGGTTTCTGAGCTGTTTGAATTATTTTCTGTGTACTATTAACATTTTATTATCCAGACAGGACTTTGAATTAATGTAATTTAGGAAATTAATCAAAACTTACTTTTCCCCTAGCAGGTACCCACTTATCTTGGGAAAAGCGAATGCATCCCAAAAAGAATAATTCCTAAGAACTGATCTCAGTGAAAAGTGACCACACTTAACACCATCTCTTGAGAGAAGACAAGGGATGACTGCCAGGGTAGGCCCAAGAAAAGAGAAAAGACAGAGCTTTTCCTGAACAGACAGTAGCTGCAATATACCTACCACCTAGCTTTGTTATCTCTCCTGACGTACAGCAGTGACTACCAAGGCCATAGAGGTTACAAAATACAGTCGCCTTTGAACAGACACAGGCATAGCCCTGACTGCATCAAGACAGAGAGGAAGGGCATTAAGGCTAAGCTAAAGTTATTTCTTGAGTGTACTACACAATTAGGTACCAGCATTGAAGTGGTCAAAGTGAAATACATTGGCAAGACTTACTAACATCGTGGTGAATCTTGAAGATGCAGTGGAAACAATATATGGGGAATGGGAGGTCTAAAAAGTATGTTTAGGGGATACCAGGTGAGGGGAGGGCATTCTCAACCATGGAACAACCTGCAGACATTAGTGAATGGATGATGGGGTATGGTCCTAGCCATACAGAATATTTAACCAGTAAACAAAGCCTCCCTGGACATGGTCTACCTTAAGCACGATCTGGTACAAAGCTCCAGCCAGCCAGGAAGGATGGCTCACCTAATGACACCCCATTGCAGGAAGACACTGCGATGAACGGATACAGCCCTCCCGTTGTAGATGATCATCTTCTGAAGCCCATTCTTAAAAAAGGACAAGGCACCATGGATAGCCCAAGTGGAAGAAAAGACCTAAGCTAGCTCTGCCCTCCTACCTGTGTCTGAAAGAACCTGTCCAGATGGCTGGAGATAAGAGAACTTGGAAGAAATACATAAAATGACTTCGCTTAGGGAAGAACATGATCAGGAATTTTTTCTTGCAAGTGTTATGGTTACAGCTGTAAGAAATCTCTCCACAATTAATAGTAAGGAAAGGCTGCTGCAACAGCAGTTCTGAGGTACTGCCAGTTCTGAGGAGCTCACAGTAACCTCTTTCAGCTGCCTGTATTGTCTGTGTGAAACAAAAGCAGGCTCAATTTGCAGTGGTTTTCACAGGGAACACTTTGTACTGATAAAGAAAAACATAAATCCTCAGGTCTGCCATCAGTGAAGCCTCACCACACCTCCTGTGGGACTGAACAGAGCAAGTGGTGGTGCAGCCTCATGTGCAGGCTGGGGAGCAGCAGCTCACAGAAAACAAGGTTCAGGGTGCTGCACGGGCATAGCAAATGCACTGATAGACACACACCACCTGTTAGGTAAGCACATGTGTGCTCTCAGTGTGGAAGGGGAGACTACTTCAACTAATCTTTGTCTCTCTGCTGCCTGTCACCCAGCCTGCACAAAGCTGGGTAGAGGCTGATTTGTTGCAGTGCACTTTTGTCCTATCATGGGAGATTCCCAAGTTTGCATATAATCTCCGGACTTTCTTCGCCATTACAAGAGGAATTTAAAACATTTGCCAAGCCCTCGGCATATTTTGGAAACCAAGAACTAGTAAAACAAGATGAAGAATGCAATTGCAGAAACGCAGTTATGTTTAGGAAGTGGCACTAGGAAAGTGTCTGGTGTTACTTTGATCCAGGCCTTTGATGAGTGTTTAAACTGGCCTCTAAAGACAGTGATTAACTTAGACTAAATACACTGTTCCCAAGCAGCTTTACTTCAGGAAGATGAGTTAGCTCACAGGCTATTTTGTAGACTAGATTGCAACCGGATGTGTTTCCTATACAAGTGAACTAAAAGGAGGATCATCACCAGTTTTCCTTAGAGTGGATTAATGCATGCTTAATTGGGCCTCCATCTAGTCAGTTTAAAATAGAAAATTCCTTCAAAATGCTTACTTCCACCCCCATTTTGCTCATTTCACTTCTAGGTGCTCCCGGGCTCAGAGAAAGAAAGGAGGACAGAGTGAATGTAGCAGAGAAGAAAAGGACAGTTGAATCATGGGTTTTGTTGGGCCATGTTTTATTTTCTTGGGTGTGTTGAAATCAGGCAGAGATCTAACACGGTGCCTATGACCAGGTTTTTCCTTCATGGGGAAAGTTATATGGCCCCACAATTTGTGTGAGACCTTTCACAGGTGGAAGCTGATAACAAGAGCCTCAGGCCCACATGTGGAATGCTCGACTCACTAACAACGTCTGTTCTGAGCCAGGACATTTATTGGGTAAACCTCCAGACAGCTCCAGTGTCAAAATTAAAGTCTATTTAAAAGAGAAATCTGAGAAGCTGCCAAGAATGAATGGACATTTCTTTCTCTGTAACATCCCAGGGTTTTATTTCAGGAAGGGCTAAGCAGGGTCTTGGCATTTAGCCCCAGGAAGCATCATACTTATCCAGTCCCATCCAACCCACCACATCCCTGCATGCATGGACATTTCTTCCATTGTAATTTCACAGTGTTTTATTTCACTAGGTTACTTCAATCTTAGAAAAAGAGGTTTTAACCAGGAAGATGGTTACAATAAGCATCATGTGCTATTAAGTGCTTTTGATATTTAATGTCATGGCATGTATAAGCACCATGCAAATTGGATTAGATTCAGAAATAGTCTTCTTTCGAGTGCACTAGTGCATGTTTATTCAGCCTCCATCTAGTTAGTGTCAAACAGAAAATTCCTTTTTAAAATGGCTGATTTCCATCCCTGTTTTGCTCATTCTATCATCAGCTTTTTTCATTGAAGGACAATTAAAAAAGGAACAGTTGGTAAGAAAAATTAACAACAACTAATTCAAAAAACCCATTTAAATACTTTGTTTTCCCTGTGCACTTTGGGGATCACAACCACAAAGAAGGTACTATGTGAAAAAGGGACAATTCTGGATTGTCCTACTTGGACAAAATAATTTGAGGAAATATTTAGGCTTGCCCAAATAATGCAACAATTTACAGCGGTTCCAGGATCAATTTTGAACAGATATGACACAGTAAGAAAACTGAATTTTTTCAGTCCTGAAAAAAACTGTCCTGATACCTTTTTGGTTTCCACTGATAAAATGTACAAGACATGCACCTCTCCTCTGGCAACATTTCTTTCCTTCCTCCTTATTAATACAGAGCCTTGTTATTGCAACCATCTAATAATCAGCGATCAGCAAACTACTTTTACAGCCACTGCAAAATGCAGCTGCACATTTGCCTTGCAGAGAGTGCAGAGGTGTAGGATTCATTAGCACATGTCATGGAATTGCACTGCTTTCCTTGCTGGGTGTTAGTCATCCTAGATGTTACCTAGTGCTAGTTAGGAAAGCTGGCTCAACTGCTTGGTACAGTAAGTGGGAATTTTGACATGGCCTTCAACAGAGCCAATGTCTCAGGCCAGCTGCAAAAAGAGATGCTGCAGGACGTTAAGCAGTTGGTCTTCTCATTTAAGAATTGAAAATATTTCATACCTCCTAACATTGAAACATCTTTGATATGTCACATTGTAACAAGACCCATATATCTAAAAATCCCATGGTCAGTTTGGCACTTGTTCTCACAGAATCACAGAACTGCTAGAGTTGGAAGGGACCTCTGGAGATCATCGAGTCCAACCCCCCTGCCAAGGGAGGGTCACCCAGAGCAGATGGCACAGGAACATGTCCAAGTAGATTCTGAATGGCTCCAGAGAGGGACACTACACAGTGTAGTGGGCACTGTGCAGTGCCCTGGGCAGCCTGTTCCAGTGCTCTGCTACCCTGCAACACAAAGTTCTTCCTCATGCTGTGGTGGAACTTGTTGTGTTTTTGTTTATGGCCATTGCTCCTTGTCCTGTCACAGTGCAAGACTGAGAAGAGTCTGGCACCCTCCTCTTGACACCTGCCTTTGAGATATTTATAAGCAAGAGTCCCTCTCAGTCTTCTTTTCTCTGGACTAAACTGATCCATCTCTTTCAGTCTCTTCTCTTAAAAGAAATGCACCAAGACTCGTCATCTTGGTGACTTCTGCTGGATCCCCTCCAGTAGCTCCTTGTCTTTCTTGTCCTGAGGAGCCCAGAACTGGACACAGCACTCCAGATGTGACCTCATGAGGGATGAGTAGTTCTCATTCTTCCCCTGACTCTAAAAGGACAACATCTATTGACCACAAGTATTTGTAGTGAACTCCAATAATATGTAAAATAGGTTATCACTGGGAAGTCCTCCATCTTCTTTCTAAGGCTGTCTTTCAGGATGCAGAAGTGTCTTCAGTGCCTCCCATGCTCTGTAACTCTGTTCCGTCTTTATTACAGCCAAGATTTTTTGGCTTTCTCCATGGAGGCAGTTAATAAAATTTATTGTTAGCTACAAACTCTATAAATCGAGTCTCTGGAAGACAAGCCAATGCAATATGCTGGCTTCAAAGCTGGCACAATCAAACTAAGCAGGATCACTTGGTGGATTTCTGCCTATAAGGGCACTGAATGTCAGTTCATGCAGGGTTACCAAGGCGAGTTATTTGTCTTGTACTGCAAAGCTAGCATAACTTAGACTGAGGTCTCCTTTAGTTCATGAATCTCCCAAGGTGAAGATGGGGTTAAAAGAAAGGATTTACTGGATCCAGCTCTGTTCCAAAAAGGTTAGGGATAAAACTAGCAGCAATTATGTACTGTTATTAAAATAGCACCTACAGCTGAATGCCAGGAGCCCCACTAAACACACTGAGATGATTCCTGCACCAAAGAATTTTCAATATGACCAGACAAGACAAAGACAGTACTGTTATTCTCATTTTGCAAACACTGAACCTAGACACTGAGACTAAGTCACCACAGCACAGTGATTACATCACTTGCCAAGGTCGTATAAGGGCTCTGTGCTAGAGCCCAGAGCTGAGTCTATTTGTATGACTCAGTATAGTTCTGCGCTTTGGAAGAGCTTACTTACTCTGAGTTTCCAGAATTGTGTTGATCCAGTTTTGATTTCCAGAATAAAAAGTCAGAAATCTCTGACTCCCACTGCACTCAATCCCCTCAGCAGAAAAGTTTGAGTGCAGGAGGAATACATTTTTAGAAATCAAGCCACGCTTTTTATAGGCCTAGGCTCACATCTTAAAGAGCCTCTGATTCAGTCAGACCTGTGTTGCCACCCTACCCACTTTTACATGTACACAAAATCCCAGCAACAGGTCATCTAATATTTGCTTCTGTGTGAAAATGCTCATTTTTTATTGCTTGCAAAATAGTGATAAGGAATCCTATCTAACAACAGCCTTGGGCATCTGGCCTGGCTAAAAGCTTTTGAAGTAATTTATTCCAACAATTTTATAAAGATTGTTTTAATGACTGTCTTACTTCAAAACAAAACCAAAGCCCACTCTTTATACTCAAAATCTCTATTTACAGTGTAAAGTAATGGACTGGAGATTTCAAAGGTAGAACTGCCAGTGTTTAATTCTCACTTACTTTCAAGGGCATAAAGAACTCAATGACTCTTTCTGTCCCTACAAAACTTCAAATATTTTGGGTCTTACATGGAGAATACAACTGAGAATTACCCACATTTAGAATGCTGGGCTATTGGGAATTACTGAGAAGTCTTACACTTCAAGCTCAAACTGAAATATTTTATGTGTAGTCTACAATAAGACATTGCTTTGTTCTGAAAGAGATTGCTTATATTCTCTGGTTGATCCTGCCTTCTACCCTAACATTTTACAGGAAATGAATGGGGATGAGAGAGATGTTTCTCCCCCACCTGCATTTCTTGCTTAAGAAGCAAAACCGTTTTAGTCCTAACAGATATGACAATGCAGAGCAGTAATTTCTGGTGAGACTTGTACATCTTGTTGACATGTCATTTTTTACAATAAGGAGGGCAAAACAATTTACATTACCATATTTTGCAAATGTTATTTCAGGTGAATTTTTGACCTCCACTACCTCTTTCACCACCACCTCTTTACTTAGAGGTCAAGGTGGTTGGTTAATTTATTTCTCATTAAAACCGATAGCTCTTTTTTGATTGTTTAAGCTAGCAGAAGTAAAAAAAAAAATTCTGCTTTTCTTCTGGCACTCATTCATGCCTTCAGATAGAACTACACTAACTTGCTTGGGGATTGTCTCCCCCCAGTTTATGGAAACAATCCCTGAAAATCACTTATTTCTGTCTGAGACCACACATTGAGAGCAAATGTGAGATTAGTCAAATCTGATGATGTAGAAGCCAAATACCCTTTGTCCCAAGTTCTGAGCCCCAGTGTTAAATTCACCTCTTAAATTCTGTAGAAGGATGAAAATAGGAAAGAGGAAATTTTTCTGGAAGTACGTTTAAAAAAAATTACCAAATTCATTGTAAATTAATAATGTAATTCCCATTGTTTTTCATATAAACCTGCACATGAATCAGTGATTTCCAGCATGACTGGGAAGGAGTCTCCAAGGAAGTCCAACTTACAGGAAGTCCAATTAATTAACATAATAATGGAGGTCTGGCATCTTCAAAGATATCAAACAAAACCCCAAACTCAAAACCTCCAAAACAAAACACTGCACACTTGCTTTCTCACTGAATCATTCCAGCTTTACAGATAGCATCAAACCGTTATACAGGTTATGCTGCTTTTAAAAATAGAATATTTCATTATTGATACATATAGATGTTCAACAAAAACAGAAGGGTTTTGTTCACTTTGAAGAATGATAACAGAATACTAAGCTGCAAATTAGAATATCAGATAAGCTAGTCCTTATTGACAAATTAATTATATTTCTATAATTCAATGCACTTTTTTAAATGAAAAACTCATTAAGTCAGTGGGTGAGCTGTTCTGAGGAAGAATAATCAGAAGATAGTCATGCCAGATTTGAATAATTTTATCACAGCTCTTCCACTTCAGGCTTCTCTAGCGATCTAAAGGATGGGGTTTGAACTTCATTACAAACTGCTTATGAATATAATTCAGATGGATGGGAAAGTAATTTGAAGAACTTTATCCTGGTGATGAGTTGACTTTGAAGCTTGTGAGCTGGTTGTTGGACAAATTTGTAAACAATTAATGCTTGCGTACAAGGAACTAGGACACTAGAAGTTTTGCATTGTATTAATTAAATTGGTTTCTAAGTAAGGACTAAAGATCACTGTATATAACTGGTTTTTTTGTCTTATTAAATACACCTTCCACTGCTTTGATAGCTGAAGGTTTTTAAGGACTCCATCTCATTGGGCTGAGACCATGTCACTTTATTTTTTCAAGCTACACCCTGCTCTATTAAAAGAGAGACTTTTCTTCCTTACCTTCCTTACATCCCTTAGATACTCAAAGCTACTTCATCAATATTCCTTTGAGAACCTGCTCAGGCAGCATGTGCTCACCCAGCGCCTTCACAAGGGTTATGTCTTTGCAGATTGTGTTACCAGCCCTATTCAGCTGCCTCAAAAGACACAAAAACCTGGCCTGGTAGGTGATGCATCACGATCAATAGAAAGCAGCAGCCACATAGCATACATGCAGTATCAGACTCATAGCCATTACCAGCTGCTCATCTCATTTACCTCATACAGAAAGGGTTTTGCAGTGTGTGCTACCAGGAGCAGGGATTCTCTGTACAGAATGACCCACTGCAGGCCTTGAGGATCCATCTCCATACAATAAGGAGGCACCATTACTGACAACCTTGCGTGAGTCTCTCCTAAGACTGCTCTGCACGACTGCTGCAAAACAGGAAGGTTTCTGTGGTGCACGCACACACGCAGACCAGCCACTCTTGGGCTACTCTCATTGACGTGTGCAGGTAAGGACAAAGGAGACCCACAAACCTTTTCAATAAACCATTTTTCCTGCAGCTGGTATCCTGGCATCCCACAACCATGCTGTAGGAGCTCTAAATCTTAGGGCCATTCTTGGACATGCTCCCTTTGCCAGAACATGGCATGCAGAAATCTCAAGGCCTGAGACAAACAACCGTGTCCTCAGATTAGTGCAGTGCAGGTTGGATTCAGTTTAGCTCTTAGAACCTTCAAGAAATGAGTCTGAACAACATACTCCTAGCAACTCCAAGCTTTGGCAGGGCCTGAGTTTTGAAAATTGTGTGTTTCAGGTAGCTGTAGTCATAAAAGCACCAACTCAGTAGCTCAGTTTAAAGACACATTCCAGTGTGTCATACTAAGCCTCCAACAGCCCTCTGGAGGCTGTCTCAGCATGTGGAAATGCTACTCCCATGTTCACACACCTGGAAGAATAAATGTTTCTTTCAATTAAAAATATCTTTAGGAATGTTAAGATAAGAAAAGTACAGTGGTAGTTTGTACGCTGGTATCTACAATTTTCCACCTCAGATTATCAAGCAGACAGAAAGCAGCAAACACAGAATGTGTCTCTTAATAAACTGGTTTTCCTCTGTGCACCTGAAAACATTTTCTCCTTGAAGACGTACATAACCATCAGTACATTACAGACGTAAAATTCCAAAAGACTGTGGGATCAAGGCTGTCCAGATAACATGTTTAAGTACAAGCATTCTGGTCCATGCTGAAGGCAACATCTTGTTAACATGTCTCTTAGCAGTTTTTGACAAAATGTATTACCTCATTACAGATAAGCCCTGAGCATAAGCAGTCTGAGTAACCTAAGTGAGAGAAAGAATAGGGCTTTTCAAAAGCATGAACTGACTGAAAGAGGAAATTTAACTTCACCAAGGAGACTGTCTCAGCAACAGCTCCTATAATACAAATCACAGAAATGTCAAATGCTTAGCGTTGTTCCTTGATTTTACTTCAGCTTGCTGTTCCTAATGGTACTGGGGACTCGGACAAATTGTTTAGGCTTGGAATTGGTTACATACAAAACCATTTCAAATTTTATTTTTAAACTTAATTTCTACCTTAAAAATATCTACGGTTCTTTTCAAACCTTTGACAGGTCACTTGAAATGATGTTAAAAGTTGTCACATTTTTCCTAGCTAAAACCCTCCTGGCCTAAGCCCATTAAACCAGGACAATACAGCTTCTGCTAACATGAAATTCTCCATCCACAGAAACTAATGACAAAATTCCCACAGACCTCGATAGGTCACAACATTGTTCCTTCAGACTAGCAGTATATGAATATTAATTTGCCAAAATATTAAGCCAGAAAGAAATATTTGAAATAAGTCTGTGCAATACTGTATGCCAAGAGTGTTATAGAAAGGTTAGTGGAATTTATATCAGTGAGTATATGTAGAGCTGTACATCAATTGCTTAGCTTAATTACTCATTTATGTTGGGAAGACTTATTATTCTTTGCTCCAAACTCTTCACTTTTAAAAACGTATACATTGTCAGTATGTAAAATAGCTGGTGCTTTCTAAAATGTTTATTACTGCCCATTATAAAAGGGGCAGTGTTCTAAAGATTGATTAAAAATGGAGAATTAATTATTCTTTCTTGCAATTTTTAATTGTCATACAAGAAGGATATGCATTTGTCTCATAGAATTTGGTAGTTCTTTGCTTCATCTTAGTGATCAGATTGCTCCACATCCTTTTTATGGAGTACCCTGTACCTTCAGATTGCTTGTTCATCACACAAGGTGAAGGGAGATTGTTTTTCTGAGCAGAATTGCCTAGATTTCCAATGGTATTTATAATACTGCAACTTCAATAATTTTAAATAAACCTGTACATTTACTTCTCTGAAAACGTCCCTGACATCTGGTGTCCCTTAGAGCTGTACTTGTATTGTTTCACAGTCACAGGAGCAGCACTGTGCAACCAGTGCTGAGGCAGCTGCTGTTCCTGAGCCAGACCGTGGGGGATGTCTGCAGTCAGGTAAGCAGCTGTGTGAGTGCTCTCTGCCACCCACATCGGGGAGGCTGAAGTCCATCCAACCCTGCCTGCAACTGGAATGAGAACATGTGTTTGCCTGCCTGCCTGCATGCATGCAGACATGCCTTTTATCTTGTCGTGATACAGCCAACACGTGGAGGATCATGCCAGTTCTCAGACAGTTCAGGTTTTGATGAGACACCCTTTAATGATGAGAGGCAAGAAGGCTTCTTGCTATCCTAGGACAGCATTCATTGCATTCTGCTGACTGCAAAGGGCACCCAGGGTAGATTGAGATGAAGACATCTATGCTGTAGCTATCTAAAAGTGGGAAAGCTAAGACTCACTTCAGTT
The DNA here is from genome assembly GCA_013400495.1 of Nicator chloris. NCBI lineage: Eukaryota > Metazoa > Chordata > Aves > Passeriformes > Pycnonotidae > Nicator > Nicator chloris. The sequence goes on from WAAE01013833.1 coordinate 32,571, forward strand.
GACAGGTATGAGTTTCGTACTTAAGAAAATTTCACAATGAACAACTGGGGAGATCATCCTTTTGCAGTGCACATCTTTCCAGAGCACTAAATGCTAACTGAACAAGCATAATATTTAGGTGCTCTTAAAAAATCAGCTTTGAAAACAGTGGCCTGTCTGGTGGAAGTCTGAAGACCTCCGGTGAAAATCCCTGATTAAGAGGGCAAAACAAAGCAAGCCCTTCCCTGTCGGACAGGTTGCTGCCAGTGACAGCAGGGTGGAGCAGCCACTGAAGCTCAGCCCTGCCATGAGAAGACAGTGACAGACCTTCAGTGGCTCTGTTTAGGGAGGGAGGAGGTGGGTCTCCAATTAATTATAGGCCTTGGCACAGGTTCAGATGTTGTCATGCCTGTGACTTGATGGGTTTAGAGGAAATATATATCTGAAAGGAGGATCTGTCCAGGATGATTGAGTTATACTGCGGTTGAAAGCAGAACAGATGTATAAGCAGAAGTGATGGTGTCACTGAGAATCAGTTATATATCTCATGGGAAAACCTTCATTTGTTGAATAAGGACAATATGCTATACTGCACACATATCCTCCTATAAATGTAATCCATTTGCCCTGCTCTGAAAGTATGTGTGACAGCTGTTCTGCCCAGAAGCAAAACGACATTTTATATCAAAAGCATTATTGATTTCCTCTCTTAACTGACTTTGGTAAAACATTAAAAGCAACTGTTAATATACAATACAAATCCACAGAAATTGTCAGTCTGTGAAGTGGAAAGAGTTTGGCATTTTCTGCTAACTGTTCATATCTCACATCTTTCTGCATTTTCTGATTCTGTCAGAAGAAATATCTCCAATATGGATCAATGAGGGAAAAGTTCAAAAAATGCAAGAAAAATCTGCTCAGGCAAAATTCACAGACAAAGAAGGTAAAATTTGTTGATCTCAGACATGCATTCAGTATAAAAATGACCCAGAACAGGGTGCAGGTAGCCAAGTTGTCCCTGTCCTGGATAAAGGAGCAAAGGAGTACTAGTGCCCACTGGAGCATGGTACCTTAAGAGGAATGGAATTCCTCTTAAAAGCAGATGAGGATCAGTTCCACACAAAATCTGTGATCTGCTCCGTGCTGTACACTCTCTCCTCCCACACCCCCCCAAATATCCTGGGGGACGCTAGTCCCAGGCCATCTGCCTGGAAGTAATGGGCCTTCACTCCAATCCTCTCCTCCTTGCACCTCGCTCCCTGAACTCAGACAGCCTTTGTATCTCATCAGGACTAACTTAATGTCTCTTTGTGCTTACCATATGGCCTAGCACTTACTTGTATAGCTGGTAGGATAAAACACACCACAAGGAGGGCACAGGTGACTCTTAAAAGAAAGAATAGAGGGTACCTCATTAGTTTTTCAGAGGAACCCTACATGCATGCTGTGGGTTGCTGCTACAAACTGCTGAAAGGCATTGTCATCAGGGTATCTCAGCCATCAGCTTAATTCTCTGCAGTTAAATTTTGAATGCTTGTGAAACGGTTCCCATGTCCTGTGGCTGAAAGTCAGTGAATGAACCCTGTGAGCAAGTCCAATTTTTCTGCTGCCTTTGGAAAGAAGCCAAGACCATTGGAAACAGGCTGTGATTTAAATTAGAAAAAAGAAAAAGAGATGGGGAAAAGAATAATTTTATAATATATAAATAAAATATAAATATAATTATAATATCATTATTATAAAAATAGAATAAGAATATAAAAATAAAATAATAAAAGAACAACAGTCATATGGATTGACAAAGATCAAGCCCTCCATCCAGAAGAATTTTATTTTTACAAAATGGAACATCTCTAGCAGGCACTACACAAAGAATGCCAATAGCAAATATATTATAGCCTCATAATCAAGCCACAAATGGGCTGTGGGAGAAGGATGTTCATGTGCCACATGCATGTGAGAAAAATTTATTTCTCTTACAGACAACTTGCCTGTCAACAGAGGGATGTAACTTCACGCTATGTTTTGTTCTCAATAAAAGGCTGTTTGATCTAAAAAATAAAAACTTTTATAGGGAAATTCCAAAAGAGCTCAATTCCTAACATTTATCTCCTGGGAATTCATTTACCAGGTGCATACAAGAACTGGGAACATTTCCTTTTTGGCCAGCTCCCCTTACTTCTGCTGGCTGCAGGCCACACAGGTGAGCCTCAGCTGCTGTTATCTAAGCCATGAAATACTTCAGAAAAAGAGAGAAAGATGTAGAATGACACCTGTATCATCAATGAGCCAAAGTCAGAAGTTTCAGCTGTTGGTATCAGCAGGGAAAATGTAATTACATTTCCAAGACACTTATATGCATAAACTTTGTTTATCTGCAATAATCCCCATGGAAGCATAGCTTTGCAGTAGCTATTATATTTGTCATGGCGACAATTCCTTGTTTGGTGAGAAAAAGTTGTTTTGTATGATAATGCACATATTTTGTCTACTTATTGAACAAAGAGCAATACTTCATGCAAATAAGGAATGAAGAAGACTGTTGGCTTTTCTAATCTTGTAGTTGAGCTTAAATCCAGCAGCAAACTAAATATGCAGTTGAAAGACGTTTGTGATGGAACTTCAGTTCAACATTGAAAGTTAGGGAAGTTGTGACTGGTTCGTAATTTTTCGCTGGTATGCTCTGTCTAAACTGTAAAAATAATCTACTGAAACCTGTTGGGAGATCTGTTTCTGCCAAATTGGCTGTTTTTCATTCTAGCTTTAGTAGCAGTAGATTTTTAAATTTTTGTCATCAACAAATTGATTTTACATGCTAAACTTGCCTTTGTCATCCTGGATGATGTGTAATGGTTTCCAAAACGCGATTCCCAGTTTACTGCAGATACTTATTGCTCAGAATATATTGGCAACCATTGTGCATTTTCACAGATGCTACCAGCTTTGTTTTAAACCCAGTAAATTTCATCTACTCCAGACTAACAAAGATACTAAATAAAATGAATACAAAGAGTTCTTGGCAAACATTCATTATGTAGCATGTTTAAATTCTGGATCATCCATTCCATAATATCTTTGCCTGTTTTGTTGCTTTGGATTTAGATGAATTCAGTAAGAATTTCAGTCAATGAGAGCTTCGGCAAGCTGATTTTTGTACTGTCTTACTGAAGCATTTCACTCTTGTTTTTATACACACAGCACGTTGCCCCAACAAGCCCTCCATACCATTTCTCTTCTGTTTTAATTCAGGTTGAAGATGTCCTCCCTGGTGCAGTGATGATGTTATTTTGATTTTCATGTGCGCAAATTTCTTTTTCTTTGTTGATATGATCAAAGTTTGTGTGATATATGTGGGTTTTAATGCTATTCCTTAAACATGTGATTCACAGAGGTGAGGGGCAGAATCTGTTGAGTTTGTGTGACAGGGTGTTGGTAGTGAGGCGGCGATGGCTGCAGGGGTGGCTTCTGTGAGAAGCTGACAGAAGTTTCTCCTGTGTCTGACAGAGCCAATCCCGGCTGGCTCCAGGATGGACATGCCACTGGCCAGAATTGTGCCCATCAGTGATAGCAGTAACACCTCTAGGATAACATGTTGAAGAAGGAGGGAAAAAATTATTGGGCAGAAGCAATTGCAGCCAGAGAAGAAAGGAGTGAGAACATGTGAGTGAAGCAGTTCTGCAGACACTGAAGTCACTGGAGAAGGTACGAGAGCAGAGATTCCCCTGCAGCCCATGGTGCAGACCATGGAGAAGCAGCTGTGCCCCTGCAGCCCACTGAGCTCCATGATGGAGCACAGATCCACCTGCAGCCCATGCAGAACTCCAGAGCAGGTGGATGCTCAAAGGAGGCTGTGACCCTGTGGGAAGCCCACACTGAAGCAGGGTCCTGGCAAGACCTGTGTCCCTGTGGAGAAAGGAGCCCACACTGGAGCAGATTTGCTGGCCTGACTTGTGACCCTGCGGGCAACCCAAACTGGAGCATCCTGTTCCTGAAGGACAGCAAGCCATGGAAAAACTGGGCCCCATCTCTCTGGACTACTTTGTGGGAGGTAGAGAATAGTGAATAAAGCTAAGCCGGGAAAGGAGGGAGAGGTGGGGCAAAGGTGTTTTTTAGATTTGTTTTATTTCTCATTATCTTACTCTGATTTTGACTGGTAATAAATTCTATTAATTTTCCCAAGTTTTGCCCATTACAGTACCCTGTGAGTGACCTCTATCTATCCTTATGTAAATTCATGAGTCTTTCACTATAACCTCTCTCGCCTACCCAGCTGAGGAGAAGAGTGACAGAGTGGCTTTTGTACCCTGGCATCCAGCCAGGCCCAAACTACCACACTGCCCCAGGAAAAGGTTTGAGAGAGGTGATCCTGCCCCTTTGCTTAGCTCTGATGAGGCCTCACGTGGAGTGCTGTGTACAGTTCTGGACTCCTCAGGACAAGAGAGGCATGGAGCTCCTGGAGGGAGTTCAGCAGAGGGCAACCAAAAGGATTAAGGGACTGGAACATCACTCTTACTAGAGAAAGCTGAGAGAGCAGGTCTTCTTTAGCCTCAAGAGGAGATGACTGAGAGGGGATTGTATCAATCTATGTAAGTATCTTAATGGAGGGTATCCAGAGGGTGAATCCAGGCTCTTCTCAATGGTGCCAAGGAATAGGACAAGAGGCAATGGGCAGAAACTGATGTACAAGAAGTTGCCCCTGAATATGAGGAAGAACTTCTTTACTGTGTGGGTCACCAAGTGCTAGAACAGATTTCCCAGAGAGAGTGTGGAGTCTCCTTCCCTCAAGATACTCAAGAACCATTCGGATGCAATCCTGAGTGCCAGGGATCCTGCTTGAACAGGCAGGTTGGACTAGATCACCTCCAGTGACAAGACAGATGTGCCGTTCCAACCTTAACCATTTTAAGATTCTGTGAATCTGTGATTAAATACCTGGAGGAATTTAAAAGATCTGTAGACATGGCATACAGATACATGATTTAGTGGTAAACTTGGCAATGTTAGATTTATAATTGAATTCAGTGGGTCTTTTCTAAATGATTCTGATTCTATGATCTTGGTGGAGATGAACAAGAAACTGAAAGGGGACACATGGACTTACCAGGTGCTACAAGCTAGCCAGATGTGCTACTCCTCTTGTGTCTCCAGAGACTTCACAGCCACACAGCAGGTGGAGGACTGAACCCCAGCATGGCAGTACCACTTCTGCTGTGGGATATGAGCTGTTTTCATGACCTTGTTTCCTTGCAACCAAGAAGGGAGGTATTCTTCCTTCCATCTGCTGTGCCATCCAGAAAAAAGTAGGATTTTACAGAAATAAATTTCCTGTTCAGAAATAACTTCCTGTATCATCCTGGTACACCCAACAGATAATACCTGATACAATTGTGCATATGTTCCTACAGGCAGGTGAGTATTAAGTTCTCCATTATCTAGTATCCCAGCAGAGGAAAGAAAATGTCAGCTAGAGAGGAGAGCTAAAAGTGTCCAAAAATGTGCAGCAACTCCATTTCCTCATCTTTACCTTCTATACATATGAATTCTTTTTCATACAAGATAAAATTAATTTCCAAGATGAGCGTATTCGTTCAGAAAGAAGCCTAGATGATAAATCTGAACACAGTCCTTGAAATAAGCTTTAAGGAGCCCTGACATAACAAGGGACCAAAGAGATTCAGACAGTGCAGGAGTCCTGCAACCAGCTGAAACTGGGTCTCTATTTGTAGAATCTGAGAGCAAACACTGAAGGTTTTGTTTCTGAGACAGTAGATAACCACATACTGAGAACACCATTTCAGAAACGAAACCCTACAAAGTCTCCACTTCCCCGTGGTGTAAGTGAACTTCTGTCATGCTTCTCTCTGCATGAAATTTTTCAGTAATCCTACCTGATTCTAAAGAAGACTTTCCCATCACTTTGCTTTTTTCAAAAGAAGATAGAACTGAAGGTTAGATTCATTCAGCCAGTTACAGCTAGTCATTCTGTTGCTCCAATGCCTTTAGGAATTGCAAACAAATATGTTTCCAATGCCAAAAAATGAAACCCTAAACAAGCAAAAAAATATCTCTGCCAGAGCATCTGTAGAAGCCTGTGACTTATACCTCTTGCATGCAGTCATTTTTCCTAAACAATGACCCAAGTGTCCTCGTTTTATAGGAAACTCTCTTGTCAGGAACTCCCTCCTGCAAATCCAGACATGCAGTTCAGCACAGGAAGTCAGGCTCTCATGGCTCCAGGCATTGTTAATCATTTTAAAATGATCATTAAAAAGCAGCAGCAGCAAAAGGATGCAGCTCTGGTGAGGTCAGATAAGAAAAATGCCTCTTTTGGGGGGGGCGGGGGGGCTGGGTTATGGGGGGGCAGTGTAAAATAAAAAACACATTTTGCAGACTGAGTTTTAAACACTGTATTCAATGTCTGGGAGTTTAGGACAGGAAAAGAAAAATACAGTACTGATCTGACAGTTTCTGAGGCCATTCCTACCCTGCTTCCTGTGGCCCCTCATTCCCACAGCAGACAGACCCACACTCCCTCTGTCTCTGTGCAACCATGGAGACTTTGCTGTTCCCAATGCTGCTTAGGTTTAATACTTCAGGTCTCTAAGACTTCACAATTCTCAAAATGCTGCACATTGTAATAATACTGGTTACTTCACAGTTTCTGGGTACTGTCCCCTGCCATGAAAACTTTAAAAATCTTTGACTTGTTAAAGCCTTTGGATTTTATATTATTAACATTCATATCCAATATAAATCTTGTGATGCAGCCTAATTTTTGCAGTCTATGTGTGCTGTACTTGTTTTGTCATCATTAATTATGCCCACACATGACTTTAGTGTCATTTGTGCCATCAATTAATGATGATATAAATGTCATTGACCCTATTGTTATGAGACATGTACAGCACAAGGTATTTCTTCTCTCCTCCTGAACCTCTCTTATATACTACCATATGGTTTCTGTACCAAGGGCACTCTGCCATCTGGACTGTGGAGCCTAATGCCCTGAGGAAGACATTGACATAAACCAATTTACGTTAAGACCCAGACCTCAGACATACGGAATTAGTGTGCCATACGGCTGGCTCTCACAGATGAGGATGGATTATCAGCTCCCCAATAGCTTTCTCAGTTCCTCCCTTCTTTGGTGGTCCTGGTTCTCAGCTGTGCCAGGCTTGTCTGTGTGATGCCCTGGGACCCAGTGTGGTTAGAGATACTGCCAGCCCTGCCACCAGGCTCCTGCCAAGGCCCCTCACCAGCAGGAAAAGCCCTGACTGCCCATCCTGAAGCCACACAGTGTATTCTCATAGCACTGCCTCTGCTCAGCAGGAGTGGTCTCAGCAGAGGTATCAGAATCAGATCAGTGGCCAGCAACCCTTTTACACCTTCTTTCTCCTTGTAAACTCTCCCAGTTTAACCCAATAATTTCTCAGCCCTGCCTGTTGTCTTGCCTACTCTCCAGATCCCAATCTGCCTCTAGGGACCTCTTTCTTTTACCTGCATGAAAACCAACATCTGTTCCAGCCAGGAGGAGAGTGTGGATGTAGAAGAAATCTTTTCACTGTAGATAAAGGTAGGACTTTTTTTTCCAGCCTATATTTGTCATTGACCATCATACAGATGCTGCCCTTCAGCAGTGCAGTGAAAACATCGATAACCTCTGGTGGCAGCTCCAGCACATGTAGCGTGGGTGAACATCTCAGGGGGTGCTCTGTGTCCCCATCCCCTGTGCCCCAGCTCTCTGTTCAGGTTGCCAACCCTGCCTGTACAAGGGAAGCTCACAGCCCAATGGCACCACCGTGCTAGCCAGCACAAGCCTGCACCTCACTGCCAGGAGACCACAGTGAAGCTTTCAATCACAAATATATGTATTTTTCAGAAAAAAAAAAAAACAGAGACAAACTAATGGCTGATGACCTTAAAAACAAGGCACAAATATTTGCTTATTAGTCTTCACTTAACTTCACAATTCAGTCTTGCACCTTTTTATTATGTTTTTTCTCTGCCGGCTTCACTGCAAAGCACTGAATCAGGCTGCTTGGCAACTAATTCACAACTGTGGTTGCTAAGGAATCACCAAAGAAAGTAGATTAGTCTCCAGTAACCTGTTTCATTGTCAGAGATGTTTATTTTGCATAAAGGCAATAACTGTATACAAAGGAGTTTTTTGAACTTGGATGAACAAGCAAATTATGCAGCATTGCTTTTCCTTCCAATAGCTTTCTCTGCTGTCACAAAGCTTCACACAAAGACCTGAGCATTTCCTCAGGGAACAGGATTTATTTATTCAAACTTGTGCACTCTTTTGAGGTCAAATTGGAGGATGTTGGCTTGCAGGTTGCACTCCAGTTTCCCCAAGGACATGCATGAGGAGTATTTGTGTCCTCTGCACTTTCTCTCCAGGTATGCTCACCTGCCAACCGCAGCACCAGCCCTCGGCCTCCTCAACACCTGACAACAGGCTGCCAACCGACAACAGCCAAAACAGCACTGCTGCTGGCAGGTTTTGTGGAGACAGTTTCAGCTGCTGTCTGTCCCATGACAGAGCTGCCCCTGCCTGCATGGCCCTGCAGCCACACTGCCCAATGTTCTGTCCACCATGGGCTCTGCTGCCTTGCCAATTACTTCCATGCAGTTCTGCTAGCTGCAGTTGCCAGAGTCCCCATGGAACAAACCTCTTCCAAAAACTCCTCCTTCAGTGTGGAGCAAATGCCTCATCAGCCATTTAACTACAACAAGGAGCCTGACTATGTTGCTTTATTTTTCTTCAAGACCCAGTTCCTCTTGCTGTCTTGCTCCAGTTTCTCTTGCTCCACTTTCTCTTGCTCCACTTTCTCCTACACCAGAGCCTTGTCTGTTGAAATTTCTGACATTTCTTCAAACACTTTTTGGATATCAACAGATAAACAAGAACGGATGAGCTATTCAAGGAATACAGCTAGAAATTTAGAGATAAAGAACAAAAATAAAGGCAAACGATATTAAGGACGACAGCAGTCGTGCTCAGAGCTCCCAGATAACACTGCCCATGCCACCTTACCCAGTAAGGATATCTGTGGTGCCCTAACACCAGCTGCTGATGTAAGCACAGATTTGCAGAATTTTGTGCATCGACTTTTGGAGATCCATGAGCTGGTTCTAAGTGCTTTTAAGTCAAGTGATAAAAACAAACTCATCATTAGTAAGCATAAATTCCTTGCTACATCTATCAAAAATTCATAGATTTGCAGATCAAAACCAGATTGAAAGTCAGAAACTCAAAGTCTATTGTCACCCTGATTTTTTAGCCTTCTGATGTTTAAATAAATTCTGAACTCTTTCTCATGGATTTTGCTGTAAACAAGAGAATTGTTTGTGTTAGTTGATCTCTGTTTGCATTCCTTCTTAGAGGAGGGAACCTTTTAATAGACATCTGTTTTAATCAATGTAATTAAAGAAGTGTTAACTTTATCTACCAATCATCAAGCCTGTTTAAAATACTATATAAGAGGAGCCAAATTCAAAACGTAAAGTAGATTTAGCCTTGTAAACTGAGAGAGTCCGTGTCTTCATTTCGTCTCCTATCACGACAGTCTACATCTCTCAAAAAGTCACTCAGATCTCCAGTCCAAGACATGACGTGATCAAGAACTCCTCAATCCATTAATGAATCACACCAATAAGTCACTTTACTTTTTTCTTTGTTGTTTTTTTTTTTTTTTTTTAAGAAAAGCAAGTCTTAGGGTGACAAAAGGAAAAAAAATTCCAGCCATGAAATCTAGTGCTGATATCTATTATCAATTCGTTTGAAATTGAAAATTGCAAAAATTTCCTGTGTGGGACCAAGTTAAGTTCCCCAGGCAGTTACATTATGACAGGTAGAAACACAACAGTAAGTAAAACTAGCACTTTCTTTAGTGAACAAAAAAACTGTTTGGGTTTCTTACAGATTTATATCCCATTCTGCCTTCCCAGTGTAGTAACCTCAGTTACTCTATTCCTTCATGTCGTCAATATGCTCTGGCCAGCTGTCTTCATGCATGAAGACTGGCTGACTGACACCAAACAGATTGTCATACAACTAACTTATGCCTGCCTTTTTTTCTCTGGCACTCATTCAGATCTCTTTCTTCTCTCCAGTTACTGATATTTAAAAAAAACCATTGCAACATATTTCACGTTAAGATTTCTATCAACTCCTTCCAACTCAGTTTGAATTAGCTAGAAGGTAGCAAAGTTACCAGGGCAGAGGGAACTGATACACAACTGGAGAGACTAACCATGTTATCACAGAAACTTCAGTTCCTTAGGAAACAAACTAAAAATTGATATACAAGCATTACAGTTACTGAGAAAAAGCACAAGTCTTGGAAGATATGCAATCCACAGTTGAAGCTTAAAGGAAAAATGATAAACCAAAGGTATTTTACTTTATTTAATGCAATTCTGATATAGTCACCATTGTAGGTATTCCTAGGAAAGGTTTCCTGGAACACCTACTTTGATTTAGGTACTTTGAATCAGCAGGAGACACATCATTTTGGATTTAAAGGAGAGAACTATGCACATACGTTTTGTGAAAACTGGTAAGAGACACATCATCTCACAGTGTGTTTTGTAGGGCTGGATTCTTATTACTGTAGTGAACAATGTGAGATTCTTCCCACCAGCACAAGATTAAAAGGTCAGTGTGGTACAGCTATTCAGGTACTAGCATGGGAATTAACTTCACAGCTATATAGCCTTAAATAGAACTTCTGCCATGAAGGCTCCTCACAGATGACATTCAGCAAAACATCGTGTCATCAATCTCTCTTCTCCATTCCATTCTTCGCCCCAGAGGATCTCTAATTGGGGATGTCTGTGTTATACGACCTTAGGTTACAGTGTCTGGAGGCTGATGTAACTTTTTCAGCATACAGAAAATGCAGTTGATAACCAGTCCTAGGTCATTTTCTTAATTTACCATTGATTAATGAGCAATCCAGCTGTTGCAAAATTTTCCCAATAGAGGGATTTATTATGTCAAGGAGAGGTGAAAAACCACACTACTTAAGTTAGAGGTGCTTTGTAGAATCTCCTACAAAACAAGTGTTACAAACACTAAATTTTCCATGTCAAATTTGTTAAACAATGGCTTGTGTTATATTCCCATGGAAATTTTCTTATAAAAGGAGAGGGCTGTAATTCTATTCTCTGTTTCCAAAGTATGATCTCACTGTCCAGACCTAGTTAAGGACAGAAGCAGCCTGAAATTCTAATGACGAGAACAGGAAGGGCATCTGTGTACTCTTTTCACTAGTCCATGAAAGACTTTTCACACAAGTCTACACAATAACATGGAGTGATCATCCAAAGCAAAACTCTGACCACTGTCATGCGGCAGGATGTTCAAGAAGAGGTTCAAAAAAAAGCATAAAATAAAATATTTGGATCATATCACAAAACACGCTACAGTTATTCCTCAGGTTTTGATTAAACACTTTAGAAATTTTAAACAGTATTTCAATGAAGCCATGGCAATTGATAGCAATGGTAAAAGATGTCATATATGAAAAAATTGATTTGTTTTAAAATGATGTTTAAAAGATATTATTCTCAGTTAATGATCCTGAGATTAGCTCAGTTGGTTAGACCATGTTGCTAATAACACCAAGGTTGTGGGTTTAATCCCGGTACAGGCCCTTCACTTAACAGCTGGACTCGATGGTCCTTGTGGTTCCCTTCCAACTCAGAATGTTCTGTGAGTCTGTGAATCATGTCCACAAAAAACAATCAGAAAAACCAACCAACCAACCAACCAACCAACCAACCAACCAACCAACCAACCAACCAACCAACCAACCAAAAAAATTCCAAATAAATTACTTTTTTAAAATACTATAGAATCAAAACTAATTTGAAACATGTTGAATTTCAAATATATCAGAAGGCTTTAAGAAAGTGTCTACAGATCAGGCTCTCTGTAGATCAGAGCATGCATACTTGCATATTCTAAAAGTCGTTCCTGTGAGATTTCTGGCTAACTTGAATTGGTTTATTCAGAAGTTTTCTGGAGAACTTAAAACTTAAAACAAGTCTCTGATCTTAAATCTTATTTCCTGTTCCTTATAGAATTATTTCCTGTACTTTACCCCTCAGATGAACATAAAGAATGCAAAATCTTGGTCAAATACCATGTGCTTACGTACTTCAATCCTGATGGGGCGTGAATTGCTTCTACAGTTTCTCACTCTGCAGAGCAGTCCTCAATTCTTTTTCATACATATTGACTATTATGTCAACATGACATCAGTAATGTCAAGATCAAGATAAGAGAGAAGGAAAGGAATTAGTGCTTTGCTACCAAATTGCAAAAAGAAGGATCAGTCTTCAGACATTTAGGGGTAATGATCTGGAAAGTGAGGGTAGCTGAGACTAAAATTTGGGGCTGGGACAAAACAGGAGAATAGTGCATGACAGGAGTTTCCATTTTCTCTTCAGGCAGGAAATTATTAAAGAGGAGCCATTACAATGCCTAAACATCCTTTCCTTTTGCTGTGTCTCTGAGGCACTTCTTTGGCTTCTGTCTTTAGATAAGTCTGAATCAGTTACCATTCCAAGCAGATATCAGTGCCAAAACATTTCCACCACAGTACAGGTAATTCAGACCCTGGGCCCCAAATGGCTCTTCTGTAAGCAAACCTGCTTAGATTTGTCCCTACAAAATGATGAGTCAAGGATAAGTACTTTTGCAAAATGGATCATTCCATCAAAGCAGTAACCCTTGAACTACACTTTATCATACTGCCAGTTTTCTTCTGGAATTACAGAAAAGAAGGATAGTTAGCTGACTGTAAAAATAATTTCAAATACAAGGTGCAATATGTCGATGTGGATGCCCATTTTAAACCAATGCTGCTGAAAGCAGTAGAGGGGCTTCACAGAATGTATTGTAGTGGAAGGGGAATTAAACTAGCATGAAAATTAAGTATTTCTTTGAATAAAGAAGTAAGTGCTGCTGTTGCTGAGAATCAACCTGCAACAAAGCCTGGCCATAAACAATTCAAAATTGAATACATCCTGACAGAAATTACTTTTGGCTGTTGCTGTTGACATGTTCTTACAACACACATCAAAAGATACAGGTGAAGTTTGGCACACTGCATATCAAAATTAGCAATGAAAAGATACAATTTCCTTTGTAGTGTCTCAAAGATACCTAATTTTCTTCTAGTGCATGAATAACTAAAATAATTGGCTGTGAAGACAAAGCACCTCATAAGAGTCTCAGATTTTAAGAACTACTCTAAGCATCCAGCCTGTCTTTGTGCAACAACAGACTGTAGAGTGTCATTAAACAGCTATTTTGTTAAATAAAGTGTCTCCTACTTGGGTTGGACTATTGTTCTGCCAAAAGATATCCAGCCTTGGTTTGAAAACATGAAATACCAAATCCACAACATCCCTAAGTGCATTGTTTACTGGACAATCATAGTTATGTCTAATCTAGCCTAGCCTCTCGTATTGCTAAAGTCCTCTGCAATCACAAATACTGTCTTCCATGCTTTTAGATCTTGTGGGCTGAGTATCACTGTAGCAGCAAGTTGCACAGGCAACTACTGGATGTATTGCCCAATCTGGCTGAACGCAGCGAGATACGGTTGGCAATGCAGAGTGACCCCTGAGTGTACTGGCTTTACTGAGCACTCACAATCTGCTCCTGAGCTGGAGATGCCACTTTCTGCCCCCATCTAGGGAATAGAAGCACAAGGATGCTGTGGCTGCTAAATTTGTCTGCCTGCATCTGGATGATGGAGGATAGTGAGCCTGACGATGGTCCATGGACCAAGTGAGTAGTCCTCACTGGCCACAGGAGATGGTCTGGAATGACAGTCTCAAAATTAAGTTTTCTCTTCATTTGTCCACTTAGTTTTAAAAAATACTGGACAAAACACTTTCCAAATACTCTGACTAATGCCATAGACAAGGTCTGTTGATCCTCTCCTCCTACTGTTCGTAATTCTGATCACACATTCAATGAACAAGCTCCCTTCCGTGCACCCTCACACTCCAAATTCATGCTCTTTTGATTATCCACCAAAACCCTTGAGCCTGTCAGAGTCAATGCCCTGCAAAATACAATCTCAGGACCGTGTCCTACAAGTAGGGTGTATATCCCTCGTTCTTTGATGGATGATGTTGTATTTGGATGTTAAAGGGGGAACAAAACCAATCATGTACAGAACTGTTTGTCAACATTAGGACATAGCCTTTACTATGGGGAATATTTTAATCTACTCAAGTATTGCATCAAATTGCTGTTAGATGACTGCTGCAAAGCTTCATAGCAAATATTATTAAACCATCATGTCAGATATATTATGTGTCTTCACAAAATTAGACATCACTAGGCTCACTAGAGTGAACAAAGCTATTCCAAAACATCCTGTTATAACTACAACCAAGAGGGCTTCAAACTCCATTCTCAAGCATTGAAGCAAAGTTCACCAGCCCAGAATTAAGGGCATGGACATGGGAAACTGGAGATTATGTAATGAAAAATCATTTACTTCTTTAGCACCAAAAGAAAAGTTTTGAAAGAAAACAAGAGGTTTCCCAAAAATCCAGAATATTCAAAAAGTGAAAATATGGTGAAAAATCAAAACCAAATTGATTTTGATTTTTAAAACATGACTCCTCTGCGTTGTGGTTACAATTGCTCACAAAACCCTCAGCCAGAGCTCCTTGTTTGCAACTACAACAGCTTTCTGAGGTAAAAATGAATTATCATTCTACATATATTTTATGTTTCACTTTAAATATTTTCGGGGCATTTTCCTCCAAAGTACAGTTTTCTATTCAACCTTTCAGTGTATTTGAGACCATTTTGTTGGTGTTGCTTCCATTCCCTTTGACATTCTTTGTCATCCCTGTTCTCCTAGGGGTGAAGTGATCGGAAATGCCCATGGTGTCAAAAGATGGATATGCTGGAGACTTATGTCACATACTAATGGCATTTTCTGGCTTTCTGGCTGTACAACTCCCATAAGGATTACAAATGCTTTTTCTGCTCCCTTGGCCACATCCAATTATTGGGTTGACATTTTCAGGACTCCTTATCATGGA
>WAAE01013834.1:0-67175 GCA_013400495.1 Nicator chloris
TCTTAAAGAATAAAAATAAGCTAGAGTACAAGGAAATCTCAGACTGTAGTATGTGAAAACTAACCTGAGTTTTGAGGATTTTTTGTGTTTCTGATATACATACAAGTCAAAACCTTTGTAATCATATGTTCTTGATTTCGGTTCTTGCTGATCTTTTTAAGTGTTCTGGTGCTGTTTCTGCTATATGGTGATGTGTAGTGCTGAAACCTTACTGCTCGTTCTTAAACAAAAGCACCCATTTAACCAATGCTTAGCAAGTACATAAAATTTAATTGCTAAATCAGAAATTAAAAAGTGAAATAATTAATTGTCTATCATCCTTATTATCCAAGTTAACTGGTCTGAATTCTGCTTCTATTTATGACAGTTTACCCTTTTTTAAGATATCTTACCTTCCTTGGATTAAATACAGAGAAGGCATGCAAGATCCCTGGTACACAAAAAATTGCTGCGTGTCTGAACAGATGATTACAAGCAATTCCATTTATTAAGTTTAATAGCTTACTGTTTCCCGGACTGTTGTTTAAACTGAATGACCTGCCGTGCTTTTACAGTAGGGGAGAAATATACCCAGGTGTTACCGCAGGTCAGCTGATAAGGAGTACCTTGCTGTCAGTAAGTTCATTGTTTGTCTTTCTCTGTCCAAAGCCAACTTCCTCATTGCAAAACTCTGGCCTTCTCTGGAACTGGATAGACTAGCCTGAATTTGAAGCTGTTCCAAACCTGAGTGGTGGAGCTTTTAGTTAATATAGGAATAACAAGAAGGAAGAAATAGAATAATAAATAAATAAATCTTCACATGAGTTATATTGTAGATCTACCCCTACAGAAGTAAAATATGTCCTACACTGTAGTAACTAGAACTCTGCTAGATATACACCTACAGCAGTTTAAAATTTGCCATAATCTGTTATCCTGGCAATAGCAATAAGGCCAGTCCCAGTGAAGCACAGTCAGTGGTGTGGTCAACTCAGGAGGGCAACTTTAAAGCCTTCAGAGCTGCACAAAGCTGTCAGTGCTTCAGAGCACATATACCTGTACTTCCCTGTGGGAAAGGGGATGTTCTGGCAGTGGGTGTGTGCCGGTTTGCTGGATTCCATTCCCACTTGGCTCACCCTTGTTGGATTGTTTGCAAGGTATTCAAGGCACCTCTTAAAAATATATCAGTGACCTGGCACTTGACTATTTTGAATGTGGGTGTACCCCGGAGGTTGCAGTCTGGCCTTTGGTATACATTTGATTCTGGGTAAGGGAAGGCAAACTTTCCAGTCTTTACTGGGAAGTGATCCATATCATTCCCACTCATTTGTACAAGTCTCCAGCTTAACAGTACGTACCAGTTGCCCTCTGAATGTTCCTACATAAGCCTGGATAGTCCTTCTAGCTGCCTGCCATGAAAACTGACAGCTCATGTTCTACATCCTTAAGGTCATTTGTTCTTCGCTGTTGTTCTTGGGAGAAGAAACCCAAAATTGTATTGATTCAAGTATATGTTGTTTCTAAGTACAGCATTTTATATACTACTACTCAACTTCTGCTGATCCACTGAGCATATTTCATAGGCTATAATTTATATATCAGTTTGACTTTACCTATTAGCCAAAATAGGTTAACAGATCCTGTAGATGCCATACTGACCCCTCCCCAACCAACTTAATCATATTTTGAAGTATTTCTCAGGAGGCAGGTTGCAAAGCAGTTTAGTTACATACTAGGATCCAAGGGACAACTGAATGGTCTGTCATGGATTTCTTTTTGGTTGAAACCCTCCTGGAAAACGCAGCTGTAGGAGGTGGAATGATGGTGTGAAGTGAAAGAGCTGTCCTAATGGGAATTCTCAGGTTGGAGGACCTGCTGTATCACCCAAGCAGACAAAAGCAACACAGAACAGGCCCGATGGTCACGGTCTTCTTTGTTTTGAATTTCTCTGATGAATTTTGAGAAAAAAAGGTAACCACATTTTTTAAGAAATTCCATATGAACTCTGCAGACTGTAGTAATTAGGTGTGTGACAATGACCTTGTGTCCATATTTCATAATTTTGTTATACATTTAAACTGTTCTGTTAAAGCTACTTTTTTGCCATGATTAAAGAATCTTTGTTTCACTGAGCCCAGTATTAATGTGTTCCAGATTCTGTTTCTTCAGAAGAGTAACAGATGTTCACAGTTTGGTGCAATTTTCAGATGAGCAATGCTGTTTATAATGAATTTTCCTGAGACCACCCAACTCATTTCACTTGTAACTTGAACTATGTCCAAGTGTTGATCTCAGGAGATGTAAAAGAGATGTAATAATTCTGTGCCCCACCCAGCTCAAAACACATGACTTAGTATAGATGGAATTTAAATATGTATACTTCCAATCTACATAGAAAGCAGAAGTTTTATTTTGTATGCCATGAAAAGTGGTGGTGGAAATAACATTCTTGCTTTAGTTCATCAAGTGTTCCTAGAATTAAATAAAATTATAAAACAAAGATGAACAAGAGGAAAATCACAGCCCACTAATTAAAACCAAAGAAATTGAGATTTATCCTGGAAAATGCAGATTTATTAAGCACAGAAAAAAAATAGAAATATAGCTTGGGCTGAGGTATGGGGATATGACACAATGCATCATGTCTTGTCAGAAACAGCTGCAATAAATTTTGTCCTGCATTAACCAAAATATAGTGTGATTTAGAGCTGTTTCTATCCAAGCCAATATACTTAATGTCAAAAAAAAAAAAAAAGAGTTGATAGGGTTTAGGGATTTTAGAAAACAAGTGGTGAAGAACTTTGAGTGACAGAAAATGAAGCTTCAATTAGTATTTCTGAATTTATAAGAAATCTCAGAGACTCAATTATATCAGTTGGAACAACCCACAAAGGAAGAAAGAAGCTCTGAATGACTTGAAACTACGAAATTAAACAAACAGTTCTGAATTGACATTAATTGGTACTGAATGAAACAGATTTTTTTCTTTCCTGACATTCATTGTACTTTATACTTAACATTTAGTGCAGTGTTATTTTGAGATTATAAACTGAGAACTCAGAAAAATGCCCTGAGAGGTTCCCATGGCAACCGTAGTGTGCAAATTATCTATGTGAACATTATGATCAGGGTAATGTCACACCGTGGTATTGAGCCTTGCTGTTTGGCTGGTATGTATTTTACAACATGAGTTAAGTGATAAATGTAGATAGTTATAAATGGCATTAAAATCAATGATCTGAATTTTTTTTTTTTAGCGAGAGAATTGCTCTCCAGTGTGATGCAAGGAATTCCTTTAAATTTTTTGAAAATACCTTGGCTGGAGGGTTCTGAGCTGCATGTAGAGAAAACCATATAGAAAATGATACAGTTTTTAGGCAGTGTGAATACTCAGCCTTGTGCTTTGACAGCACTTGTTCTGCAGTCAGAACCAGGATTTTCATAAATGTGTGCAGTTGTGTCCCTTCAGCCGATGTGTGAATGCAGAGATTGACGGGATGCTGTGATCCCCCTGCTCTCAATGGCTTTTGTGTTTGCTTAGCTGCTTGCCAGCAATGAAGATGCTATTTCAGCATCTTCCTTTCAGCTGAAGCCAGAAATACCAAATGGAAAGGAAACAGTGTTGCTGTGAATACTGTTGAAAGAGAGGGGTTTTTTTAGTGAAAAATAAATAAATCCATTAATCATTGCACCTCACTGTTATCTTTTTTCTCTTTCTCCTTCTCAACTAGCAGCTTAAGGGCAAACTGCCTCTTCAGTAATTCTTGTGTGCTGGTTGCTAATGAAATTCTACACTTCCTCATTTGGAAATGAAAAAATATTTTGTCAGTGCCTTGGTTACACATGCTGTGGTAGATATTAGAAACAATCTGCTTTTTATAGTCTTATAATAGTCTTGACTTGAATACATGCCTGACTTTTGAAGAGTGACCTGTCGTGCTTTACAACAAAAGACTTATGCTTTTAAGCCTGAACTTAAAATCTTCTCAATCTCCACTTTTTACTTAGTTTTAAAATAATCTTCTGAGGAAATCAGTTACTTGCTTTGTTGTTGTTTGGGCTTTTTTTTTTTTTTCTCTTTTTCTTTAAAAAGAAAAAAGAAATATTGACACATATTAGAAAATGTATGGGATGTAACCTTCATTGCTGCTCTAGCTCTGTTTCCCAGGAAACGGATCAGAGCACCATGAAATTTATCTAAAGCTCCCAGATCCGGTGCAGAAAAAGTGAAGGCAGGTCTAAAAACTGGCTTTTAAAGCAGTGACTGCTAAGGACCTCTTACAAAGCTGTGGTGTGAAAGTTTTGCAGAGAGCAGAGTCTGAGTGAAAGCCAGGAAGCCTTTTGGTGGGTCTGCAGAATGCAAACTTGGAGAAATTCTCATCTGGGCAATTCTACAACCTTTGCTTACAGTTACTCAGGAAGGCTGTATTAATTTAGACGTGAGGAGCACGAATAGTTCCTGAGGTTGCCAGATTGCTTGTGATCAGGTGTCTGCAAAGGTGCTTGGAAATCCCTGAACTTCTGCCACCTGAGCTGTGAGCATGGGCAGATGTGGTTCCATCTGCACAGGGGGCAGCTCTGACCCTCTGAGTGCTGCCTCTCCTTGTCCTGCGTTGGGAGGGGAAGAAGAACAGCTGTATATCCCTTAGTCCAGTAGATCTTTACCCACATTGTAAGTCCTGATATGCCAGTATTTGCCTGTGGAAAAACATTTGGCTTCAGAGCACTGGATTTATGAAATAAAAGCAGAGAATTTAAGTATTGTGTATTTGTCAGTTGTTTGTAATGATAAACTTTCCTGGTGTTACCAGTAAACCACAGTGTCACATTGTGGTGCTGGAGCTAATGTTATCTTCCTATGGGTGGGAAGATTAGATTAGCACATGCTAATTTAGCACATTTGGCAAAACCCCCACATTAACTACACTTATTTCTGCTCTTGCTTTTTCTGAAAAGTTCATATAGGCTGGACATGACTGTGTATTTTTTAATTTGCCACCTTCTTTAAGGCCTCTTTTTTCTTGCCCTAAAAGTAGGCTTCCACGTGTCTCCCTTACGTGATCCTAACTTTGTGTTCTGCTGATAATGAATTGGAGCTAGAACTGGTTGAGAATTTTCCATCAGAAGGAATTTCAACTAGAAATGTCTGTAAAACAAATTCAGCAAAAAAGAATTCTTAAAAAACCCCAGCTTTTTAAACAGGAAAATCAAAACATACTATTCTGTTGCATTTAGTTCAACCTGATTTGCCATATTTAAGTAATTGACCTCAAGGATTTTATCTTTGAGTCAGTTGAATAAACAAAGCTCTGGAAACTGGATGGCACACTGAAAATAGTTTTGATAGTAAGTGATAAATTTTGCAAAACTTTTTTCCCCTGAAAAAAAAGAAGTGAATTCCTCCAAAAAGAGCTAACATGTAAGAATATTTAGCCTGTGTTTCCAAAAACTGTTCCAAACCAAGAATGTGCTTACAGGTATTTGGTCAAGTGTTGAGATGCTCCTGTCCTCCCATTTTGAAATGGATAAATATGTTACTCAACCCTTGTCACACTAAGAAATAGCAAGCAAGGGAACACTATCTGAAAAAGAAAGATGCAACTTTTTCTAGTCCAGTAAAGCCTAGACTTTGATGATGGCTTAAAAACAAGCAGGAGTTGCAGGAAGCCACAAGAAGAAGTGAGAGTGTGGTTTTCTTGTACACCAATACTAACAAGCATTAGAAAATACTCATAACTTAGACTGGTAATTAAGATTCTTTTAAAAAGGTAACATTTATATTTTTATTTTATGCAGTCATAACCAATTTCAACGTTTTATCTTTATTCTTTCAGAATGATCAGTCGATGCAAGATATGCAGATAATTGGAGGAGATGATCTTTCAAAGCTGACTGGCAAGGTTTGTTCATTTTAAATCTAATAAAGAAAATAAATTCACTAAAAATACTTGAGAAGAGATATATAATTTTTTGTCAGGTACTAATACTGGAATCAAAATTATTTATTCTTCTGTATTAAATTGCTCTGATGCCACTGCTTTCAGACTGCAGATGCCCAAAAAGGTCAGAATGTAGCCTCTCCATCCTTGTGCAGGATTTCCCAATAGTTATGCATGTACCATCAGTGAGATTGTGGGCAAAATTTGTGCTGTAATGTTTCCCCTTACCTTGTTTATGTTATGGAGCCTTTTTTTTTCTGCCTTCAATGGCTGTATACAAGCAAACTGCACAGTGCATATCCCTGTTGAATTCAGCATATGAGTTTAATACCTTTTTGCCTACTGCACAAAATGCAGTTGTGGAGCCTTTCACTCAGAGAATGAAATGGGATTTTTTATTTCAGCATCAGGCTGGCTATATGGCTTAATCTGCACTAAGCTTGAGCCTTGTGGTAGGGAGAGAGAGTGGTTTGAGGCAGTGAAAAGGCCATTTTCATCCAACCATGGTAATACAAAGCAGTACTTGGAAGAGGAAGGAAGGCTGATTTCATTAGGCAAATAGTCTGTGTGGCAAATGGTCAGAAAATGGATTCTTTACTTATGCATTAAGGCAACATAATACTTATCTTGTTATTTGTACTGTATGTGCAGTCTCTGTTTTATTAGGTGGTTCTAGATAATATCAATTTCTTCAAAGGACTCAAATGGAGCATGAGCAAACTCATTTGTTTTGTTGTACTATAGCACACAAGAAAAAGAAGAGAAAAACAACTTTAAATGTTTCATTAATATTAAATAGGGTTTGATGCAACTAGAACTGAAATTAAAAAAATGCTGTTATACTCAGAATATCTTAGTGATATCTAGGTACTCAATTTACACTTCTAAATACTCCTGCTGGGTGTTGTTTCCAAACTACCACTAAAGCGTTAATATATATTAATATTAATTAATTTGCTACTTTCTAATATTCAAACACTGGAGTTACCTGTTTTTCTATGATTATTTTGCATATGTTTCTCTACCTCACAGGCAGAACTGGCAATACATCTTACTTAACATTTCTCTTTTTGAACATAGTTCAAACACTTTCTAAACTTCCTGGCCCAGCTCTCCTTCCCCCTCTCCCTATCCCAAATTTCCTTGATTAATGGTTGCAGATATTAATATTATTTCCAGACATGATATTTCCAGTATCATTTAAATTCACTGGACAAAACATCATTTTTTGCAAGACTTTTGTGTACTTATCTGTGCCCACATGTGTATGAGAGAGAAGGAAGATTTTACACTGTTTAGTCCTGCTC
This sequence comes from Nicator chloris, assembly GCA_013400495.1. Taxonomy (NCBI): domain Eukaryota; kingdom Metazoa; phylum Chordata; class Aves; order Passeriformes; family Pycnonotidae; genus Nicator; species Nicator chloris. The sequence goes on from WAAE01013834.1 coordinate 7,226, forward strand.
TTATCAAAAATTAAGTTAATTGTTTTCTTACAATGAAAATCCTGGTAATCTTTTTCTCAGTGGCATGGCTCTCCTGTTCCCTGGTATGGAATGTGACACAAAATTTGGCTGTTGGGAGATACTAGGAGATACTTGGGGAGAAGTCTGAGCAGCAACATAGTTTAAGATAGCTGGGCAAGGAAGCTGGGATCTTGGGTAGGTGTGAAGCGGCTGGTTTGGGAATAAACTGCTGCTCAGGAGGGGAGCCCAGTGCTGGAAGCTGGATGTGGAGGCTGAAGCGAGGCAGGAAGGGAGAGCTGGAACTGCCAGGGGAGCAGACGCTCAAAGGGCCTGCTTGGCGTTTGTTTGTAAGTGGGGCTGTCTGTGACACAGCTGATGTAGGAATAATGAAATAGCGTTTTCGCTATAACACATGAGAACAGAGTTCCCTTAAGACTTATTTTACTGTTTGAAAAGCTGGAATGTAAAGCTTAGGCTCAAATGCTCATGCTTACATGTCTAAAGCTGGATATGTGAAGGAGTGGCCTTATGTCCACAGATGCCAACTCCTCCATCTGTTGCTGACTTCAGCAGTTAGTGCAAGTATTCAGCACATTTTACTAATCAGACATTTGTGGGCTGATTCAGAGCCTCCTACAGGCCATGTAAATCTTTTCCTTGAAGTGTTTTTAGTGCCTCTCTTTAGCTGCTGTCTTTTAAAACTGCCGGTTCAGTAACCATCCAATGTCACTGAATGAATTAATTGAAGACTTACTCAGAGAATTCAACTTCTTTGCTATCAAGCAGGCTGTGTCTTTCCTCTGCCTGCTTGGAATATTTAATAAGAAAAGATTGTAATTCTATTGAAAAATTAATATACCAAATTAAATCCCATTAACTTACTGATCATGGAAGGTGTTTTCAAAAGCACAAGCATGGGTTTGGACTGTCAGTTCCATTAAGTTTTTGTAAAGTTGAAAAGTATCAATAAATGTAAACAGTTTTGAAACTTAGAGAAAAGATTCTGAGATTCTGATGTTGAACTGCCTTTCATTAAGTAATAATACCTGGAACCTCAACTAGCCTATAATCTTAGTGAAGAACTAAGGCATGTTCATGCTTTGCTGCCTATTGGAAAAACATTACTGAGTGAACATGCTGGTATATAATAATGTTGGGGGATGTTTCTGAAAAAGCTTAAAGAAAGTAAAAAATTTTAAAAGCTAATTAGAAAGAGGCTTCTAGGGACAATAGCTCTTCAGAATGATATCTCCTCTGTACTTCTCTATGATATGCTTTTGTTTATAAAATTATTGTAAGCCTGGCAAAAATGTATAATGACCCAAACCACAAAAAAGAGAAATATTATGAGAGTTAGCATACAGACCCCAACTGCCCAAATTGTTACCTGAAGAAAATAATCCCCCATTTGAAATTATTCTTCTGTGAAGAATGTCACTGAGGCAAGAATGAAGTTTTCCATGGCACAAATCATTCATGTACTTGAAGAATGAATCCTGATATAGCTTAACACTCTAATGCTTTGTAACCATTTCTATCCAGAAAAAAAATTTAAAAATCTTTTCTTTAATCATGTAAGTAATGAACATAAAGTTTCTCAGTATCTGATTTCATAGTAAAGTAGTTAGTTTTCAATTACTTTAAAGCTGAAATGCTTACTTGGGTAAAATTTATCATTAATGTTTGTAAAAGGGAAAACATTTTGAGAGGGGAGATAATCAATTACTGTTCAGAAATCTGTTTCACAACAAGATGTCAATGAAAATGTATGAAGATGAGGGCAAAGAACAAACAAGATAATCCTGCTCAGTATCAATACTGTAACCATACTGTATAATACTATAAAAAATCCTAACATATTTTCAAGTATTTTTGACATTTGAACAAAGTAAATTTTAAAGCATCTAGAAACTTCAGTAGGTTCAGCTGTACCAGAGTTGTGAGTAGCATTGCCATTTATCTCTTCTATTTGTATGTAGGTATATTTTGTCTGAAGAGCTTTTGGAGCTGGTTTTGTAGTCCAAAGTCTCCAATGACAGGAATCATTGTGTATATCACTCCATATGTAAAATATGTCCTGTAACCTTTCAAAAAGCTCCTACACTGCTTTGATTTGTCTCCTTGCAAATGAGACAGTCAGATAAAGTCATAAATTTACAGTTTATCTATTCTTGCAATTAAATACTTATTACAGTTGTGTAATATATTTGATGTCAAACTTAGATCCATATATTACTGTCATTGTCCCTATTTCTATATAGCGTAGAAAGTGAACAAAAATAATCATTATTTGTTTTTAAGTTAATAAGAACTTCAAATGAATATAGAGTAGCTATACAGTTAGTACTATACAATTATGGAGCCAGTGAATTTCTGAAATTCTGTCAATGCTTATGTGCTGTATGAATTCCCCTTGTTCATATTAAGTACATGTTGTTGACAGCCAGTGGTTTTGCCATTTTCAGAGAAGTGTAGAAGGTAGCCATCAAGAAAAAAGGAAAGTGAGTATTTGTGTTTTCTCTGTACTTTGTTGTGTTAGTTTGAGCACTCCATCCTCACTCTGTGATCTCCTAAAATGACTCATCAGCTTATATGAAAAAGAAGTTTCACTCAGAAGAAGATATCCTCCATGCAGCTCTTCTCAGTTCCTTTTGGCAGGATTTGTGCTATAAAATCTTCAAACTTCCTTTATATGTCTTGCCTAAATCAATTTATCCACTGTCTGCCATTTTCTTGCCCAGCTTGTCATTGGGGAGGATGTTCCTGGAACATAAAGTGTTCTCACTTTCTTCTCTTATGCCTCTCATTTCATTCCTATTTTATTGAACCGTTTTCTCATGCTGGAGCATGTTACAGGCTCCAGCAACAGTTCTGAGAGCTGTTTCTCTATCATTCTCCTAAATATGTTAGCATGTCAGTATTTAATAAACCATATATGTGGCAGCTGTCTAACATGTTTTATTCTCTAGATTAATGTACATATTATCCTCACCATTTCAAGTTTGTTTCTCAGAATTATAGTTCTCTCTCTTAGTATTCACTGTCTTGACTAATGTGATTTCTTCCCCATATGCATTCCTTTCTTGAGTAACGCCCATAAATTTGCAGAAACAATAATGCTGTTCTCTTTAGAACATTATGTACATGAGAGACAATTTATATGACATAAAGGTATACAAAATTCACTATACAATTTGGCAATAGTCATATCCCCCACTCAACTCAACATCTTACTTTATTCCCATCAGACACGTAGCCTTGCTTTTCATCTTTTCAAAGGTTGATTTTATGTGTCTTGAAGCACTGCACATCTTCAGTACCTGTGCTTAACTGCCATCTTTAGTCACTTCTGTTGTTCTGCATTTTTTCTTAATTAGCTTTGATACCGTCTATTCCTCTGACAATTGCCATCCTTAACTGATTTTTCTGGAGCAAAAGACACTAATTTTTCCTTCTCCAAAGTCAATCACCTTTCTTTGTACCTCTTTCTTAGATATTCTGTTCTACAGTTCATCATTAGTTTCTTTTGTAGTTGTTGTTGTTGTTCTGGAGGAAGGAAAGTGTAACAAAAACCTTTGCAGACTTCCAATCCCATTTTTCACATGGGCTCTGCTCAGCCACTGTCTGCCTGTTTCTACATTGTACCTGTTCATAATCCTATTTCACCTGTGTCCAGAAAATCCTCATCCAATTCTAGATGACCAGAAGACTGTACTTCTTCATGCAACTGAGAAAATGGAGACATGAGTCATTCCAGAATTACCTTTAGATTAATTATGGTAGTTTGTTCTACTTTTTATACACAACAGAAGGATGCTTTGAAGATGGCTGCAAGTGGAACACGGGTGTGCACAGCATTCAGCATAATGCTGTCTAAGAATGAAGCATCAGGTCCGCCATTATGTCCCCCACTCTGTTAACTCTTGAAGATTCTTAACTTGTTTTACACAACTTAAATAGCTGGAGTTTGTATATGTGGACTCTTAACATGTTAACCCATTTGCTCCCATTGGCAGCTGCCGCTGACCAAACCAAGTGTCTGAAAAAATAACATTTTTGAGATGTCATATCTGTCCGTCCAAGCATGCCGTAAGATGTGGATGAGCCCAGCAGAAAAGATTAGAATCAGGCGTATGTGACCTTTTCTAGAACCCTGTAGAAAGTTCCTAGCTAGATGTCTCATTTTACAGGAGTCTTTCATATTATTTTCTGACATTGTGATGAAGTGTTAATATCTGTGGATTTCATTCCTGTGTGCATAACATAAAGTTGTTTCACTTCTCACAGGAGTCCTTGTAGCTTCCTTTGAACCTCTTCACTGAAACTTGATGCATTTTTCTTTAATTTTTATTTGATGGTGATGCTTCAGCTCTGTGGCACTGTCATAAAATGTCTTGTTTAACCACTGGTACCTGAGGTTCCCCAAATACAATATTTAAGAAAGCAAGTACTGCATGTGTGATGAGTAAACTGATAATCCATTAAAAATTCAGTTTGAAGGATCACATTATCAATTTATATAATTCTGATGATATGGAGTACACATGAAAAGGTGTCTTCAGAAAGAATCTAACTGAAAATGCGGACTATTGAATGAAAATTTATCTAAAGGGAATGAAAATACACTATATTATTGCTTTTTATTTCCTTACCCCCATAAAACAAAACAAAAAGAGAAGTAGAGGTTGATGAAAAAGATTTTGTGGGAGGAAGGTTTATTTTTACGTATGCTTTCACTGTAGAAGTGGATAAATAAATGAACTCACCTTTTCTTGATGTTGTGTATTCATGCGTACTTTGGAAGCTGGTATAACTGACAATATGTTACAAGTACCCCAAGTAGTTTAAGAATAGTTCTATCCAAGAAAGAGACAGGAAGGAACTCAAGATATCAATGGGGACTTGAAGATGAAAGTATTTCTATCAGTCCAAATTATGACAATCTTCCCACATTAAGGTTCATTCTTTTCCCTTTCTTTTTTTCCTTCTCAGGACAGTTAATTGGCCTGATCACAAACATGGCTTTATTTAGAGATTCCTTTATCTTAAGACCCAAAAGCATCTTGTCGGAACTTCTGGGTGACTAGAATGAAGGGTGCCAAATGATAATTTCTTCACTGTTCCTACAGTATGTCTTTTGACCTACCAACAATTTTGATTTAGAGACTTGATGGAGAAGCCTTCATATATCAGGCATGTTATACCAATAGTCAACTGTCATCACTGCTAAAATGGTGAACCTAATTTTCTTTTCTGAATGTGAACAGTTTTTTGTCTTTTGACTCTGGCTTTTTCAATGCCTTTGCCTACTGTATTAAGCAGTTTGCCATTATCAAATTTATATTGCCATATGGTTGCATATTTTCCTATCACACAGTCATTACTTAAGCTTCTTTTAGATAAACTAATCCATTGGGAGCCTGCTGTACACTACTGGCATACTGTAGGATGTAAATGAGACAAGGTTTGAAGGTGGAATTAACAACAGGAAATTAATAGTAGGCAACTGATATAGTTGGAAGAAATGAAATTTCAAGCATGCAGATCCTTCTGTTGGTCTGAATAGAATCAGCAAACTTCAAGCTAAGTACAGACTGGGAGAAACTCTTAATTTTAACCTAATGTGGTAATCAGACAATTTGGGATAAGAAAAGTGATTGCCCTACATAATCACCTGCCCTGTGGCCAGAGGGGCAGATAAAAATGTTAAGAATTCCTCTGAGCTAAAATAAGAGAGGAAATTATCAGCTGTGGAACACTGATAAATGAGTTGAAGGGCAGCTGCAGTGGAGGATTATAATGTGCTGTAAAGCCACTATTTTATTCAGTCCATGATTTCGAGTGCCTACAGCAGTTCTGAATTTTTGTTCCCAGGCTCAGCTGTTGAAGGTATTTTGTAGTCTCTCTGAGGCTGTGGGCTGAAAGGTCAAAGTTCTTTTGTGAAAAATGTTCCCCCACTGGGAAATGGGCTGTTAATTAAATAAAAGCTATTACTTCCTGCTGCAAACCTTACTTCACTCTAAGGTATTTTTCGGGTCTCAAATAATTTTTCTTTTCTCAGTTTTAATTTCTTTCTGTTCTTTTCTTTCTATTAAAGGAAAAAGAAGTATGTGTATGCTATTCTGCTGATTTTGTGCTGAAACATTTAAGGAGAAAACACTCCTGATTTTCTTGCTATACCATGTGAGAGCTGAGTTTGTCCTCTTAGCTGTAGTATGGCATTAAGTACAGTTGTTTATTTGATTACTTAAGTATCGTTTCAGCTTTCAAGGATAACCCCCTTGTAAATGTGCAACTTAGAATTTCTACATTGTTAAAATTTCACATTTTATATTAATCCAAAGACACAGTTTTCTTCAAAGTCTTATTCAGTGCTAACTTCAAAGTACTACTATTTCACAGCAATTTTCCTTTGAAAACAGTCTTCTGAATGGAACACAAAATCCAAGTCTAGAAAAAAAATTGTTATTCCAGGAAGATGAAAAATAATTTCCATAGCACTTACTACTGTCAGGCAGGAGGCAGACATGGTGCCATTATTCTGCTTGGTCTTGTTAGCTGACATTGTTCCATTTATTACTGACCTGTGGGAAGGTAAACAATAGAAATGTATTGACTCAGTGCTGGTGTAGTTTTCATCTTACTGTAAGTTGAGATTTTTTGAAATGTACTGTAAAAACAACATACTTTCTTGCAGAGTATAAACTTGTGTGGCTTTAAAGAGCACTAAATGACAGGTTTTCAACTTTTGCATGTTTTCTGTTCATTATTAAAAAAAATTAACATTCACAGAGAATTCTCAGCATGAGAGACAAATTCACATGCTACCCAGGGATTAAAAATTATTTCTTCTTCATTTTACATAGTACTAGTATTGTCAAAAACCTCCTTTTTCCAGATGACCCAAGACATGCTGCTATGGGCCATTTTTACTACTGTCTAGAAATTACTACGGAAGCACGAATTTTATTTTTGTGGAGATCCAACTCACACCACAAATATTATTTCTGCTCAGTTCAAATGTTCATGTACAGAGTTGCAAGTTGAGTGTGCCCTGATCACTCAACACTGGAGAATTTTAAACTTCACAGCACCCCTTTTAATTCGAAACCACAGAGGACAATTTTAGGGCCACTGCCCTTTAATGTTTTTATAGAAGATCTGGACTGATAAATTGAATGTACATTAAGAAAATTTGCCAATGATGCTAAAACAGGATGAGTTGTGGACTCCCTCAGAGGTAGAGGGGCATTACAGAAAAATCTTTATAGGCTGGAGAGCTGGGCAATCACCAGTCGTATGAAATTTAACAAGATTCTCCACCTGGGACAGGGTAATCCCTGTTATATGAATAGACTGGGGAATGAGAGGCTGAAGAGCAGCACCATGTAAAGGGCCCTGGGGTCCTGGTCCATGGCAAGTTGAACATGAGCCAACATGTGCCCTGGCAGCCAGGAGGGCCAACCCTGTCCTGGGGACATCAGGCACAGCTGGGCAAGGGGGGGGAATGTCCCGCTGTGCTCTGCACTGGGGCAGCCGCACCTAGAGTGCTGGGGTGTGCCACAGTGCAAGAAGGACTTCTGACTATCAAGAGTGTGTCCAGGACAACCAAGTTGGTGCAAGGGCTCAAGGGCAAGACTTCTGAGGAGCGACTGAGGTCACTTGCGCTGTCCAGCCTGGGGAGGTGAAGACTGAGGGGTGCCCTCATCACAGCCTACAACTTCCTCAAGATGGACAGTGCACACAGGTCTCTAGTGACTAGCAACAGGACAGGAGGAAATGGAATGAAGCCATGTCTGGGGAAGTTCAGATTGGACAGCTGGAAAAGGTTCTTCACTGAAACAGTGGTCAAGGCACTGGAACAGGCTCCCCAGGGAAGTGGTGAGGATCTGAAGCCTGTCTGAGTTCCAAGAAGCACCTGGTCAATGTCCTATGGTTTAGTTTTAGGTAGTCCTGCAAAGAGTAGAGAGTTGGACTCGATGGTCCTTACGAGTCCCTTCCCATTTGAGGTATTCTTTGAATCTGTGTTGCACTAGCCTACCTTCTGCCAGCTACCTGGTAAAAAACAGTGTAAACACAGAATGAATCAGTCATCCAAATCTATCAGCTCCCAGCCATGCCTCTGATCCATAAGTAATGGAAGCTGATTATTTTGCAATGTTGATTCTTTTGCAATGACTCAATAGGAAGGTGTTTCATTCTCTGAAGCCAGCATCCCTTTTTATTTGGACTATGTATGAAATCTTTCCAGGACATATTTTAAAAAACTGACTGTACTCTGTCTCATTCTAAGATATATTAGCACCATTATTAGATTTCTGGATGTACTTCAGAGATTGTATTGGTGAAGAATGGCTCTACTCAGAAATTAAGCCATCTTAGTCAAGATGTCAGTAAATATTTCTATACCCTGTTCTCTGAGTTTCAAAAGCAGACAGAATCCAGAAGGCTGGATTACTTTTCTTTTCATGTGGTTTCTGTCTTTGTAATTGCCTCACATATATCTGAAAGGACAAAACATTCTTGATCTATGTGGTACAGGAGCTTCAAACACACATACTCGAGAAGAGATCTTTTCTTCTGTGTCCTTTCGCTTCCTATTTGTCCAGCTATCAGTTATTGCTGCAGCACCACAAGCTGATGAGTTTTACCAGTCTCCTGTGCACCAGCTCACATGAGGATTTCACAGTGAAGCTGAATAAGGCCTTCCACGTAACTGACCTCTCACAAGAGCTGCTGGGCGCAGCCAGCTGTGCCTTTAGGATGATGCTGACATTACTGATAATGTGATAATTTGTTGTATCCATTGCATTCTTCTTTCATCCTCTGCTATCCATCTGATCAAGGATAAGCTAATCTATTTCAACCAATTTTAGTTAGATGTCACTGCTATCTAGTCTTGGACACTATATCAAAACATTTCTTGGCAGTTTGCAGTTTATTCCTCTCCTACTCTGCTCTTCCATCCCTTTTCTGAAATATTCTATCTGTAGACTGCTTCAACAGTAGAAAGGCAGGGGATAGGCAGCAATACAGTCAGTTTCCCAGCACAGTATTTTGTTAGGAGAGCATTTGTGTACCAGAGGATGGCAAACCAACTCTGAATGCCTTCAGTTGTAAGCAGCAGTTAATGACTGAAAAGTATGGAGACTTTAGACACAGTAACCCTGCATAATGATGAGATTAAAGTATCACTCTGAACAGTTAGGATGCCTGCTTACTTATAGTTACAAAATGTTTTCATATCTAAATATTTTATAGTGGCTTTTTCACTGCAAAGGCCTTACATACAGGATTTCTCCTTAGTACAGAAAGTCCTCATCAGTGTTTTGTAAATAATGAGAATAGGCATAATACAAAACAGCATCTGTGTTTTTTGGCCTAGACATCTTATAGAAACTTCCCCAATGTATATGATTTGCAACAGTTGGACTTCTGGACTCTATGGGTGAGAGACGGTGTCCAGCAAAATCCTTCCTTCTCAAACTAGTCAATAAACATGAGATCTTAACACTTCAGCTGAAGTCATGTGCAGGTGACTATCACTCCTGTAGCCAGACAAACCTTTCAGGCATGTCTGGATCCATGTTAATCTTCTTTCCTTCATATGAGTCATTTGTGATAAGGAAACACAGACAAGATTAAATTTCTATTAGACAGATGTGTAACTGGTTGGAAAGCTGTTCTCAAGAAACAGTTAATTATGCTTCACTGTCAGACAAGATGCATTAAAGCACGGTCTCCAGGGACTATACAATATTTAATTCATGATTAAAAAGACAGAATTATCATTTAATGGTACTCATACTACCTGGAAAAATACTACAAGATATTATGATCTTAAGAAATTATTTTAAGAATTTGGTTCAAAGAATGACATGTAATGACAATAAAGATGAATACCAACTTCTGTGTTTATACAGAAGTAATCTTTTGCATAAATGCAAGCGAGGGAGGACTGACTCAGCAACAGTCCTGGAGACAATAGGTGGATCACAAGTTGCATGTGAGACACCAGTATATTTTCATAAAGGATGTCACTGTTGTACTGGGAAACATAGAAAGAAGGATTATTTATAAAGCATACAAAGTGGTTCTTTTATTCCTCTTGACACTGGAAAAGATTTCTTTCTGGTTTGGAACACCACAACTGGAGAAGGATTCTGACCAATTGGACTGATTCCAGAGGAGAACAAAAGAGTGATCAGAAAGCTAGGAAATATAACTTGTGAGAAAATGTTGAATAAATAGAGGTTGTTTAATTTGAAGAGGAAACTAAGGAAATATGTCTTTCAAATATAGAAGAAAAAAGAGAAGAAACCAAAGCTTTTTCCATGTTCTCTTCAAAACAAGTTCAGGCCAAATATCTACAGAAGTTTTCTAATTGTATTTTTGCTCTTAGATAATGAGGTATTGAGACACATTCCCTGGGGAGGTTCTGAAGTACTCATCATGTTCTAGAAGAGGTAAATCAGATATCTGTGAAGGATTGTTTAAAATTTCTGCTGTAGCCCAACAGAAGATGATCTTTCATAGTTTCTTCAGAGCTATTTTCTATTAACGTCTATGGTGTTTTTTCTCACAAGTTAAATAGTAAGGTCTACTCCTCCCTATTGGTTAACCCAAATTCCATGGCCAAGGAGGCTGCTGTCCCCTCATTCTGTCCAACTTTGTGATTTCCACACGTGAGCAGGCAAGAGAATCCCTACTGCTGATCTTGACAGAACAGCTGAAGCAACTGTGGTAGCAAAGAAACTTGTCTGTCAATGAAATGTCCCAGGACTTTGCTTGTCTCTCAATCTGTCACAGTGCACCAAGAGATGCACTAATAGATGCTAATGGCCATGACCTTTGTCCCTTGGGGCCTCTACTCACACCTGCGGGCACAGGAACACCAGCTCAGCCCTGGGCTCTTAGTCCTGATCTGTGCTGTGTGGGTACGACCTTCAGCTCAGCTGCAGCCAAACCTGTACATTACTGAAAACATTGACGCAGACCCTGACTCATAGACTGCCTTTGTTGAACCTGTCTCAGCACTATGGACCTTCCTTGAGATCCGTGGGCTGTGAGTGATCATGGTTACTCTCACTGGGCCTGGTACTAAAAGAGTTCATTTCCATTTTTAGTTCTGGTGAGGTTCTCTCCTTGTCAACTCTTTTGCTCTCTCCCTATATCATATATTTATGTGTGTGTATATAGACATATCAATATTTACATATATCACCAGCTGCACAAGTTCCTTGGAGTGGTTAAGCCCATTATCCTGCACATTATGTTCAGGTGTCCACTGACTGAATCAAGTCATTTCCTTATGCCTCAGACCCAGGTGTCCTGAGCTAGTCCTCGGAAGTGTTTTTTCCACTTATGACTTCACATAGGAAGCCAGATGAGAACCAAATTGATTTTGGATCCAAATGGTTTCCCTCAAAAAAATGTGTTCCTACACACCTGTCATAAGCTTCTCCTGAACATGGTTTTGGCTCTTCATCTTATCTAGACAACTGATATACTTCCATTCTTTCTTGAAGGGAGAAGTTTCTAGAGTCAGGGTGTCTTCAGACTTTTGTTGTTAAGAGGCCTTTAACTTTTTGCCTTCACAGGACTAGGTATTTGAGATCCAAAGTTGTTTGTGTCAGCAGCCGAGAGGTTGAAATTCAGGAGTGCCAAGCAGGATAACCACCAGTGAAACCTGTTATGAAAACACCAAAAAGGAGCCTCCCTCCAAGATTAATATACATTCCACCAGAGCTCAGTCTAAATTAGTGGCTTTCTTGAGTGGTATCTCCATTGCTGACATTTGCTCAACTGCTACCGGGAGTTCCCTCCACACCTTTACCAAGGGTTTTGCCATTTCAGAAGCATCCAGGTATAATACCAGTGTGTGGTAACGTGTTTCTGCAGTGTTTAATGCATGAAGTATGTCATGTCTGCCTACCAAGCACTGTCAGTGTTAGGAAGAGCTGCAGGATGAATATAAATATGGATAATCTCTATTCAAAATTTCTGGTTTGAAGATTAAAAATTATTTACATATCGGTTAATGAAGCTGTTAAATGTGTGCTGGTTGTAAGCATGCTCCTTTCACACACTCCTTCGTGTGTTTGAGTCTCTCTTACAACTCTCAGTCTTGGGTTTCTGTTATGGAGAAGGAAGTTAAGCAGTCTCCATGTTATGTATGTAGCAAAGCCAACAAGCCTGATAGAAAGAAAGTGGAATGTAAACTAGGCTGGTGGATACTGCATGGATACGAAACTATGTGGTCTTGAGGTTTTTCAGGACACATAGTGTGCACATCCATGTAAGATGTATACATTGATAGACAGATAAAGGTATTTGTGAAATAACTTTCCTCTTGCTACTGCAGGTTTCACTTCAGAGAGTAGATCTTAATGCAAGATTGTAAGAGTCCATCCTTTTGATCATGCATATGATCATGCCTACAAATAAATAGATTTTTATTTCTTCTAATAAGAACATTACATCTTATTATTGATTTTCATAGAAGAACTGAAGTCTCGTTAGACATTGTTATTCCTGGAACAGTGATGAACCATTTCAGCAAAAAGGTTCAGCCTGTGTGATGATACTGTCATAAAGCTTGACATCACTGCTCATGGCTGGGCCACTCCCCTTCTCTTCAAATAATACTGATTTCAGCAGCAGTATCTGAAGAGAAAGAGGGTGCTTCGCACTATGAGAGTGGGTGTTACAACTTGGCCTCTGATCCTTTACTGTGAAGTTCCTGGGGTGTGGGTGGAGGGAGGAAGAGTGTTTATTTCAGAGAAAGAATATTATTGCTGTATTCTCATACTAACATGGAAAATAGTATTTTAGTGAACTATAGGGTACACTGCAGTACACAGCTAAAGATGCTGGAATGAAGTGAAGCTCATCCTATTTGGATTTCTTCCATCTAATTTTATTTTCCAAAGCTACATCTGTTCTTGGACAAAGAGGATAATCTAGACAGAGCTGAATTAAGTTGTGGTCCCTGACTGCAGGGCTTGCTCTTATGGCTGGCTTTTTTTCAGGGCACAAAAATGAAACACGAAACTCCTTGTGTTCTACTGTGTTGTGCATATGCACATGGACATATCTTCATTTCCCTTTTTTAAACATTTGTTTCTTTTACTATGTGAATATTATGTAATTGTATTTCTTTTTCTTTGTTTCTTCCAGAATGTTCTAATTGTGGAGGTAAGCTGAATGCTTATGTCATATTGTACTTAGATAAAGTCACACAGCCAAATCATGATTGGCTGTTCAGTTTCTAAATCCTGTCTGTGTTTACACTTCTTTCTCTGGGAGGTAGTGAAGAGGGAAAGGGGTTGATTTGCTTAATGGCCTCTCAGTCTTTTTTCAATTGCATGACAGATCAAACTACATTGCTGTCACTCTAACTGGTGCTCTGCCTTGTGATACTCAGGAGTCTTTGTTTCTGCCTCATTTGATTTGTTCCTTCTATGGTTTCAACAACTCCTGTTCTTCAAGTTGTTCTGTTCCTTGGAGGACAGTGAATCAACTGCAGTGATGCCCTGCATTTCTCAGGTACATGACTTGAAATAGGGGCCCTGCGTATGCTTTATAGCCCCAGGGTTGTTCACAGTCTGGTTGGGAGTGTCAGTCATTCCCTCAAAGCCCCCGACTCCTGCATCCAGCTCTCCACCCAGCCATGTCCCTGGGGGACAGCCCATCCCAGAGCTGTTGCTGATGTAAGTCAGCAGTGTTCAGTTGTTGAGGGAAAGATCATGTCACCTCCCTGGTGCTCCAAATTCTCATATAATTAAGGTAGGTGATTCTCTTTGAAAATGTTGAATAAGTGACTGGGACAGCTAGAGAGTACATTAGGATCTGCCTGGCACTTCAGAACCAGTCTTGTGGGGGAATTAAGCTGGACAGTGTAATGAACTGTATTCTGTTGAAATTTCTTCTCTTAGCAAAGGATGCAAAAAAAGCCATCAGCCACAGAGATGGCTGGTTATCTGAACAGCTGTGAAGAGCTCCATATTTACTCATTCCAGCTGCTCTAACAGAAATTAAAAATGTTCACAGCAAATTTCTTTAATGTTTTTAAAAAGCTGGAGGGCAGAGACAAGGTGTTGCTAATCTACCCCCAGAGTTCAGGATCAACAGCTGCTCTCCATGGTGAGTTTCCTAGCCAGGTACCTACTGATCTCATTGAGATGGTATTGGATATGGCAGCTCTGGAAAACCACATTTGTACTGTGCTAATAAAACAACAAATAGGGCAGACTTAGTCCCAGCATGGAGACATGTTGACAAGCTGTGCTCTCAAGCATAATATGAAAAGTCTAATTCACAGAATCACAGAATTTCTAGGTTGGAAGAGACCTTCCAGAGCATTGAGTCCAACCCATGCTCTAACACCTCAACTAGATCATGACACCAAGTGCCACATCCAGTCTTTTTTTAAACACATCCAGGGGTGATGACTCCACCACCTCCCTGGGCAGACCATTCCAGTACTTTATCAGTCTTTCTGTGAAGAACTTTTTCCTAATATCCAGCCTATATCTCCCGTGACGCAGCTTGAGACTGTGTCCTCTTGTTCTGTACGTTGTTGCCTGGAGAAAGAGGTCAACCCCCAGCTGACCACAGCCACCCTTCAGTAAGTTGTAGAGAGTGATAAGGTCACCTCTGAGTCTCCTTTTCTTCAGGCTAAACAATCCCAGCTCCCTCAGTCGTTCCTCACAGGGCTTGTGTTCCAAGTCCCTCACCAGCCTCGTTGCCTCCTCTGGACGTGCTCAAGGGTCTCACCATCCTTCCTAAACTGAGAGGTCCAGAACTGGACACAGCACTCAAGGTGTGGCCTCACCAGTGCCGAGTACAGGGGAAGAATGACCTCCCTGTTCCTGCTGGCCCCACTATTCCTGATACTGGCCAGGATGCCAGTAATTCCTGCATCCTTGCAGTGCCCAGCAGAGTCATCTCAGTCCCGAGCTACATCCCAAGTACTTGCAACATAGCTGTTTTCAAGAGGAAGTGGACAGTCCTTGAACTGATAATTTTATGAACAGAAAGCGCTTGCTTCAAAGAGTGTAAGCTCAATTATACCCTTTTTCGGATGTGGTTTACAATGCACTGGAAAACTAAATCATCTCCACAAAATAAGAACATGGAACTTCTCAGTCATTGTCCAGATTTCCTCCTTTCAGCTTTCCTTTGTGTTTTACTTACTTTATTTTTTCTTGTTTTATCAGGATATTGTTGGAACTGGAAGGACCATGAAGGTTCTGCTTAACAATATCGAAAAATACAAGCCGAAAATGATTAAAGTGGCAAGGTGAGTAAAACGATCACAAAACTTAGAAATTAATTAGTCTAGTCCAGCATATTTTCCAGAGTAGATTCCCATTCAGAGGTCCTGCTTTAATTTGATGCTGCAGTATGGAAAGCTGCGCAGAGGAGCTGCCTGAGTCACTAAGGGGAGGGTGAAGGAAAGGGGGGAAATGCTTTTCTATTGTTCTGCCTTGGCGATGACCCTCCAGCCATTTCAAGACTGGCACTTGTGGACGTGGGAGGGGAATACACCCAGCTCTTCCCTGCAATCAGGATGTTTTCAGGAAGAGAAACAGAACAAGAACAGAAGAACACGGCTCAGAAGATTTTTGATAAAGGGAATAGTTTTTATGTGTGTTATTCAGTTACATATCTAGATTTAAATGGGGTTTATTTTATTTTTAATTACAGTTTGTTGGTGAAAAGAACATCTCGGCCTGATGGGTACAGACCAGATTGTAAGTGTTCTGAAAATCTCTACTTGACAGTAGAGGAAGTTACCACTACTCTGTCACTTGCCTTTCATAACATTCTATCAACTGCTAGAAGCATTATAAAATACCAATTGTCAGTGGGTCTATGGGATGCAATGGAAGGATTTGTATAACTGTCATTTGGAAAGCCTACCCTACTTAAGTTTTCTGCAGAATACTAGCTTTATTGGGAAATTTTGAAAGGGTTTAATTTTATCAATGAAAGTTGAGTGTTTTATCTTCTGTCTCTGACAAAAAATATCAAAGAGAATATCCATTTCTTCTTTTTCCTTCCTCATTGCATCTTTCTGGAGGAGCTGCAGGATTCCATCTGAGAATGAAAGTGTTTTATTGTGACTAAGTATTAACAAATTTACATTTTTTTATTCAGAAAAGCAGTTCTGTTTTTTTTTTAAGTATAACTGTTTGAAGGGAAAACACTGATACTATAATTAAATCTCACCCCCTAAAAGGCAGAAGATAAATTGGACTTTTTAAACTTTCTCCTCCTGCTCAGTTTGCACCACACCAGCACCACTTCTCTGTAAATTATTGGTCCTTATACTGTGTTAATGATGAAGCTGTAAATGGAGCTATACCAAGCAATTATCATTTTAGATTTATTTAGAATAAATGATGTAATAACAGGTATGTGGCTAAATACGAAAAGAATAGATGCATCTAGAAGAGATCGACCAGTATTTGCTACTGAAGAAGTCTCTGGTCAGCTGAGCTGGGGAGGAGGGTAGAAGGAGAGTAGGCAGGTGAGTACCAGGAGGCAGTATGGAGGGTTTTAATTTGGGATGTGGGAGAGAGGGAAAATTTATGAAGCAAAAATTCCTTAAATGTTGGGCATGGCCCTGAGGTTTTAGTCCTGTTATCTGAAGTATGATCCAAACATTTTGTTGTACAACTTTTTATACAGTGGGGTGGTATTTTTAACATTTTGAACTTAATCCAGTAAATTAAGTCATATATTTGGTTGGATTCATTGATGTTAAACATATAAAAGAGGCAATAAATTACTTCATGAAGGGTAGCTTTATATTTTTATGCATTAACTTTTGAATGAAACAAATTTTATCCTTGTTTATTCATAGTGTGATGAATTTTATAAAATGTCAGAGATCTCTTTTGTAAATCGCTGACAATGCTGTATCATTTCCTCACTTACCTATATTTACAATTCCAAAGTGTATATAACCCCCAATCTTTAACAACTGAATAAATTCCTTACCCAAAGACCTGTAGAATTTTTTATGTGGACCTATTTTTGTGTCCATAAAATTGGGTTTTCCTCTAGTTATTTAGAGAACAATTTGGAAAGAGTCCAACTTGTTTTATGTAGTGCTGCTATTGCACAGACCTTCACTCTCAAGAATATGCATGTCTGTGCTTAGCTTCAGGTGTGTGTGTTGTGTAATTGAGGTGCACTGCATGCATTTACTTTGTTAAGTATGTGCTTGAACCTTCATAAGGTTGGGGCTTTAATTTAAGAAGCATTTGACATGTTTTGGTAGCACTAAAATATGAGATAGATTTTGCTATTCTTAGCAGAAAATATGTAGATCTCTGAAAGTTACTTCTGATTTAATGTTCTACATTTTTTCCATCATTACTGTGTTACGGGACAGTAATCATCACACATATATACCAATGGAACTTCCAAATGCAAGTAGAATGTTCCAGCTCTGATTTTGGCTTCCTCCCACAATGTGCCAGTTATAATTTTATACAGAATTATCCTCTCCTCTCCTCTCACTATTCACATCCCTCTCACAAGTACTCTATGACTGGGAACTGGTTATGGGGCTGCTGCTGACCATGATGTCTCGGATTCAAAAGTAACATAGCCCCAACTGACTAGTTACAAGTAGAGTTTGCTTGTTGAGAACCACACATGAATTTAAGGCCTTTAACTGCCACTGATCTTGTATTGATGGTATCTGTTATTTGTCTCAAAACAGATTACGGATTTGAAATTCCAGATTTATTTGTGGTAGGTTATGCCTTAGACTACAATGAGCACTTCAGAGATCTAAACGTAAGTTTCTTATAAAAAAATTTGTTTAAAAAGTCACTGATCTACTTTTCCTATATTTATTCCCATAAATATCCCATCATTTGTCTCCTCCTGGGGGCCCTGTGGAGGTATGTCTTTGATGTCGTTGGGACTTAGGATCCTTTCAGTGAGTGCAAAACTCCCTGCAAAACCTCAAATAGTCCATTTTGAGGAATCCCTGCTCAGCACGGGGAACTGTTCCCTCCCCCTAAGAGTTCCTGAGATTTCTATCTTCTGTGAGCCTAGGGCTTCTCAGGTCCACTATTGCCAGTATGTGCACAGATAGCAGCAAAAGTGAACACAGACACAGGTCACACGGCTGGTCTGAATGCTATGTTGCCTGTCCCTTTTCTCAGAGAAGTGAGGATGGAAAAAAGGTGCAAACCTTTCCTTTGCTTCTTGTGGTACTCCCAGGGGTGCACCTCAAAGCTGGGAATTCCAAGTGGGAAAACTTGCTGTAGCTAGAAAGTGAAATCAGAGTTCACTTCCAGATGTCTGGAAAGGAAAGAGTAGTTATAAGATGACTAGGTTGGCCAAGCCTATGTATTTCTGAACAATTAATTAATAATTAATAATGTACTCAACCATACTTTTGCAATCTGTTCTGTTTTTTTCAGCACATATGTGTTATCAATGATCATGGCAAAACAAAATACAGAGTCTGAAGCAGTAACATCCACACCTGAATATTTCTGTGAAGCAGAAATTTGACTACACTCCCTCAAGCATCTCCCAGAAAAGCAATTCAACTGACTTGTATGTCTTTTAACTCAGTATCGTAAGGGGTTTACTCTAGAGGTGCTGATGAATATTTACACAAGTGAGAGCTCTTATCTAAAATGTGAAGCATAGGACTTTTACAGTTACTACCTTTATTAAAATTACCACCTAAGATGCCTTTTGACTAATAACTTGTCTGTCTCAGGTCTCATTGTGAATGCATCTTTCCTTTGCTCAGTTCTTCATTCCACCTATTGCAATTCATGTACTTCACTGTGTTGCACAAGACAGTTCAAAAGTGCCATTCCGTGCATGAAGATTATTTTACAAGACTTTATTGACTTCATCATGCCTTTAGTCTTGGTCAGATATGCTGCTACCAAATTGAAAGCAATATTTTGATTTAATTCCACAATTCAAAAGTTTCAGCTGAAGTTCTGTGTTGTGTTGCAGTTCATTACCCACTCTTCCAAACAAAGTTTTAGCTCTCAGAATGTGCTGAATTAGAGTGCAGGTCAAAATGAACCTTTGCAAGACACTGTTGTTCCAAAACTGGAAGATATCATGGTTCTGGTATGTCATGTAGCCATAGATCTGACCTGTTTAATGTGCTGGTATTTAATCAAGACAAACCAATGCCAGGCAGGTTTGAATTTCTGCATGGTATCCCTTTCTTCTCTAGGACACAAACAAGT
Source organism: Nicator chloris (assembly GCA_013400495.1). Taxonomy (NCBI): domain Eukaryota; kingdom Metazoa; phylum Chordata; class Aves; order Passeriformes; family Pycnonotidae; genus Nicator; species Nicator chloris. Next base: position 26,476 of record WAAE01013834.1, read on the forward strand.
ATAAAATTAACAGTGTTCTCCGGAGCTTATATTCTTAACTAAACCTCACTAAGCACAAAAGTTTAATGTTAGTCAGACAATTATTCAGTTATGATTTGATTTTTGTAACGTGTCTAAGTAGAGACTTTTTGTAACCATCTGTTGTCTTCAAGAATACAGCTCTGACAATGCTGACAGAGACTTGTATAGAAAAAAGAGAGAAAATGTATAGGACAACACAGAAAGCCAGCTAATGCATGAGCGCTGTAGACTCTAGACCCCTTCCTTTATAGATTGTCTTTGAAGAAGTTTGTGAATTTTACATGCTGTATTAGCTGTGAAAAGTTTAATTCTGTATTGAATATGTGTTCTTAACAACTTCCCGAGGGAAACCAATGCAAAGTAAGTTGCTGTGTATCAGTAGCTTTGCTCTGAACCGTGACAGGCAGATTGTTATTGGCTGCAGATTCCTATAAACTAATAAAGAAACATTAGGAGTATTTGTTACGTTGCACAGTTGTTTGTTTTCCTGCTTCAGCATAATTTTCACATCCCATAAAAGCTTTTAAAAAATATGCATTTACCTGGTAATCCAAACATACCATATGTATATATTCTGTAGCTGATAAGCTATTGATATTTGAACAAAATCCATGATGTTAAGGGAATGAAAAAGATCAAAGAATTAAGGTGATTGCTAGAGAAATGCTAGATGTAGCTCATCTCTACTAATTTAACTTGTATATTAAAAGAGTTCTGTTGAAAAGCTTTCCCTCAGAGTAAGTTTCTTCAGTTTTAGAGAATAATGCATACTCTTACAGACCCTGAAAGGAGCTGCTTTCACCCCTCTTTGTTTGATGAGAGTGGTAAAATTTTTCTTAATGCTTCTGACTGCTATGGATTTAGTAGTAATGACACATTGCATAGACTGACATGCTTAGACTTAGGGTTAGTCCAAGACACCCATTAGGTTATTTCTTTTTTTTCCCCCCTCTTTTCTTAAAAAATTACAGTCTAATTCACCTTGCTAGAATTATCAGCTTTCAGCAACAACAATAAAAATTTAGTGAGTTAGTGTAAAATTAGTGTGAAAATATGAAGTACTGTAGATACACATAATTCAGACAGTGTTAAAATTGTTTAATTGGAAGACTCAGATTATTAAAATTTACATGCTTAAAAGACCAGATTTCTAGAAAATATGAGAACTGGAATGTTTCTTCTAATTCCATTTCCTACTGTCATTATATTTGTAACATTGTGAAAAAAGACCATACAGATTTCACTAGTGAATTTGAATGTGGAATTATTCTGTGAATAAGGGGGGTGTTCTCTTCTAATGTCATATTTGAATTTTGTACTATATGTATCTGAGCATCTCCAGCTATCTCAGCTGCCATCCACGTTACTCTTTGCTTGAAGCATTTCCACCTGAAAAATTAGCTTTCAATTACTTTAACAATCAGACTCCAAAATATCATTAGTGTAACTGAGGGAACCAGTAATCAATCATGCATGTATGACTGATTAATACTGGGCTTAGTCTCTTTGCTGTGCTCAGAGAATTTATTGTCTTGTTTTTTGGCAATATTGTTGATTCCACTCCTTTAACTAAAAGGCCACTAAATATTTTTTCAGTTGTGGTTGCATGCTATGACCCACAAAGCTATGTTTGGGTTTTTTAATCAATTCAGCAACATCTGTTACTTAAGAGGAGATGTTCTTTAAAATCCATTATTTTCATTGGACTTGGTGTTTATGGGCAGGCTTCCATTTTTATCTCAATTTTTCTTCTTGTGCACTTAACACCAGCATCTTTTCCCCACCTGTTGAATACAAATTATCATGGACAGTAATTTTGTTTAAACTGATGTAAATACTTATCGGCCATCAGGTTTTAGACTTTATTCAGTCTAAAAATTTATTATGTCTGATGCCAGAAGTGATTTTCTGGAGAGAAGGTCAAACTAGGAACAATAATTCCTGCACCTTGGTTAACTGAATATAAATTAGGATTTCATGTTGCAAAACATAAATATGGTCTGAATAGCTAGTAACTTCTGCCTAAAAAATAGAATTTAAATAGTCTAAAAGGTCTGTAATGAAGATATTTTTTCAACTGAATCAGCTGCTGCACTCATCAAGTTAGAACTGAACAAAGTAGGAAATAGTGTCTGATTCATTAACTGGTTGATTGCTATTAGTGTTTTATTTCTTGACCATGTTATGTTAATCCTTGAAGTGTTACTATTAAATTTGTATAATGTAAAATTCCAACATTTCACCTGAAAATACAATACTAACTGTATGTGATATTCAGCTGCAGAACAGCTTCTGATCTGTTAAAGTGTCAAATCATCACAGTTTATACAGTGTATGATAGTAAAATGCTTAACTTTGAGATGTACTTAGGTCATGAGTCAGCACTACTGATCTATGGTAAGAATAAGATTTATTTAAATACAAATATTGCCAATTCTGAGTTTTAATATTTCTTTATACTGAAGAAGATAAAGGCTGAATCAGCTTCTCTGCATATCTTGCATTTTGATTTTCTCAGATAACAGCAGTGAAAACCCCTGTTGTAATCAAACTTGTTACACATGCAAACTGTAATTGATTCTGACTACCTTGAAAACTTTAATTTTCAGTTTCGGTTAAAAATGAGAATCTCAGAAGAAAACCGTTACAGGGTTGAATAGCAAGAGGCAGGATTCCTTGCCCTTTTGTAAAGCCATCATATTTGAGGATGCTTTTTCCTTCTTTTACCTTTTAAATGTTTTCCAAAACCTCTCATAGTCTAAATATAAAGATCTCAGTGAGATACTGAGAAAGGTATCCTGAATTCTTCTTCTCCTTAAATTGGAGGGAGAAATATAGATACATAAGTTAATGTAGGTGTGTGTTACCTCAGCTCAGTCTCCCAAAAGTTAGCTCTGTACCCTCCACATGACTAAAGTGTCTGAGTCAGCCTCCTCCTGTGCTTGTCTCAATTTGAAATGTCCCCATTTGAAACCTTCTAGGTGAGAGAAGCCGGGTGTTGGGTGCTTTAGCCATCCTTTCAAAACACTGAAAATACAGTGGAGGGAAAATAAAAGCTTGTATCCTAATTTCATACACTTTTCATAGTTACTTTTTGATGCCACATGCCTTCCTCTGGGAAGGCAGCCTTGTACAGCTATCCCAGTACCTGGCTGAAATGTTTGTACCCCTTGGGAATGACTGCTGTGCTTGCCAGGGATATTCAGAGCAGTGACAGCACCACAGCAACACTTGGACAGCCAGAAAAGTTTGGTCACAAGCCATAAACTATACCGTGGGATTATTTTGTACTATTCAAAGGATAACTATTTGTGAAGAAACAGCAATATTATGCACTTATAAATGATTAGAAGGGAAAGAGACCCCAAATAAGAAAGGCAATGCAAACAGACCGAGGAAAGGTTGTTCTTTATTTTGCAGAAAACACACAAAATATTTTAGAAGGGAAAAAGGTTCTGGGTGAGGCTCCGTAAGCCCTTTGAAGGCTGTCAGCTGTAGTTTGGATGCTTGTGCTGTTACGCAGAACTGGCTGACCCTGCCTTCCTTTCTGTCAATAAACCAGTGCTTGGTTTCTTTGTACCTTCACATGAACACATGTGTATCCGCAGCTGAACTTTTCACTGCTGCCAGCAGTTGTTTTGGAACACCAAGGGGTTTCCAAATGCAGAAATTTAGACTCAATTAGTTAAATGTTTGCTGTCAAGCCTTGTTCCTTCTGCTGCTGCATGGAGCAAGGAACTACTGACAAACTATTGGAGTGTGCAGTACAGAGATTTATGTCTAATACTAAGTTTTGGATACCGTTCAGAGGATGACCTTTAGTTTGTTTCAGGAATGGCATGCAAGTTTTCCTCCGTTTTTCCATAGCAGAAAGAGACACAAATATCTTGTAGTACCATAGTCTAGAAGTCTGTCTTCAAGCTGCATGATTGGCCCCCTGATAATGGTAAGAAAGTGTTGTTTCTAACCATGACACAAAATTTCATTAAATTAACTCATTACTGCATATGTTCAAAAATCCATTGTTCCTACAGTTAGTAGAGCTTTGTTCATTTATCTGTGCTGTTAAGTCATGAGGTTGCACAAGGGACAGCTATTGCTGGAAGACATATGTTATGCCTTCATAGCTATTGAATTTGCATAGAAAAACTTTGGAATTTAGCGAAGATGTTTTGGAAGCAATGCCAGAAAACAAAGTTATCTTGAAGTGCCTTTTCTCAGCAATCTTCCATTTTTCTAAACTTCTAGAAGTATTAATATCTTTTCTTCAGATTTCTTATCTACATTGGTTTAATACTCTATTCTATCACAATGTCTTTTAACCAAATCCCTGCCAGTCCTGTAGTTTTTAAGGACATTTGCAAATGCTTGTTATTTACCAGGAAACTTCAGCCTTTTTTCTGAAACATTCAAGAGAAGATTTTCTAAGGTCCTTATGCATGCAAGAAAATTTTATGCGATTTTACCTGCTTGGGTAGGTGACTAGCAGCATCCTTCAGTGACCATGTACCTTTGAAAATATGTTTCTTGCCTAATCTGGATAGACTGGGAAAATATGCAGCAACATAACTTGGAATGAAAACAGGAGGATATCACAACAAAAAGAAGAGGCAAGCACAATCATGTTATTCTTTCATGTGGGCATGAATATCTCTTTGTCTTTCTGAATCATGCAAGTGTTTAATTGATTTATTTGTTTGGGTTTTCATAAGAATTATTGTAGTAGTGTTTCTGCTCTTTCTTAGGAAATCTGGAATGCAGTGAGAGTGCTCAAAATTTAGCTTTTGGAAATAGTAATTCAGCATAAACATTAGCACAGAGAGACAGAAAACAGAACAGCTACAAAGGAATATTTAACAACAGTGGCAGAAGGGTCAAGGAGAGTAAAAAATGAAGTGTCATAAAAAAAACTTAAGCCATAGAGTATTGATTGGAATGGATCCATCAGTGGGTGTACAGGCGAGTTATTAGTTAAATATGACTTGCTGAATGAGTGTGGAGATGGAAGCTTTCTGCTGAGAGCCAGTTTGGTCCTGGGCCCATTTGTGCCATATGGGAAAGAAAACCATAATAAACTGAAATTGTTTATCTTCCTTCAGAAGCATTTCACATAATAACATGATGCTATTAACTGAGTTCAAGCTTTTAACTACAAACACCCAACTGAAGCTTCCAGTACTAGTTTGCCTAAACTGTAGACAAGACAACCTCAGCCCTGTAAAGTCAATCTCAATCTCTGTTTTAAATTTAATCAAGTACTAGAAAACATTACTCCAGCTGTATAGATTCTAGTGTTGCTCCTCACAGCCTCTCTGTCCTATTTTCTGAGATTTTAAGGTCTTTCCATCTCAAGCTTTACCCCTATTCCTTACATCTTAATTTATCCCAATTCCTCTTAGCCTATCAACAAATTTACAAGCTCAGCAGATGCTGGGAGAGAGGTGAAGAATGATCTGCAGACATGGCCGAGTTTGCAATCCTGAGAAAACAAAACCCACAAAGTGCTGAGATACTCAGCTGGGTGGCAGTCATTGCTCTTCCATGAGAGATTTAAAGAAAAGTAGCAAATATTTAACTTTAGGGGAGAAAAGATCTCTGCTTTGTATCCAGAAGATTCAGAGTGGAGGTGACTGGCTTGCAAGGCATGGAGGGAGGATTTTGTGCCACCACCACTGTCCAGTGTGGTTTCATTTGCTGCCAGAGCTTAGGCAGCAGCTGGGGCTGGAGGAGGAATCCAGCCACTGTGACACAAATCAGCACAACAAACATCCTCCTTTGGTGCAGCTTTTCTAGCCCCCGTACTCAGACAAACACAGAATAGGGTTTATCCCGGTCAGGTCTGGCACACTGTTGATTCTCTCAGGCCTCAGCCATATCTCACAGCAGTCTAGCCAAAATATGCCTCAAAGTATTTTAATATTTTCGCCACACAAGTCACAAGCTGGAGTCCAAAGCTAGCAAGTGTTTTCCTGATTATGGCCCATTTATTTATAGAAAAAGAGTTAAACATAAAAACACATTTCCTACGCAGAAGGGAAGAAGGGAATCAAGGCACATCATGGCACTGCCCCAGGCAGGTCTGAAGTCTTTGGTTGGGAACAGATTTACCATGGTTATTTTCCATCCTCTAAACTATGTTTAGACTGTCTCAACTTCAGCAGTCTCTGAGACATGTAAATTATTTTATGCAGAAGGACAACAGTATTTTGTGAAGCCAAAACTGGTTGTGAAAACTGTATGTGAAGCTACTCAGGAAGCAGTGCGTGCTCTCTGTGTTTGAATGGCACGCTCACTGCACACATACAAGCCCCATTCCTACAGAGGAACACAGACCAAGTGACCATCATTGCTCATGCACCCCAAGTGAGGCCCCTGCGGAGTCTGAGCAAGATCGTACCAACAAATTTTTGTTAGTATAGGTGTACACACGAACACAGTATCATTTCCAATATGAATGTCATTCCAAACAGTCCTTTTGCCTCCTTTAATATAATGGCATTGGCCTAAAATTAGGAATGGTGGTACTATTGTTAACTACAAGAATGTAAATTTTGGGCACAAAATTTAATATATCATGAAATATGATGGGAAAGCAGCCATGCAGTTTGAAGTAAGGATCACCACAGGTTCATCCACCAATGTTTTCTGGAATTCTCTGATGTTGACGTAAATCTGCATTACCTGAGGAGACAAAGGCACATCATAGCTCCTCTCAGCCATCATTAGGCAGACTTTCCAAATTCATGATGACTTACAAGGACCATTTCTAATAAAGCAAAAAGAGTAGAATATAAACTCTTGTTCATGAATCATAACAATCATCACAAAGCACAGCTGCTTTATTCTCCTCTGTAGATCACCTGCCCATGAATTCCAAGGTTTTCTCCCTTGAGGTTCCTCAAGATCAACCTAGCCAGCCTAAAGCCACAGTTTCATCCACAGCCATTACCCTGACAGAGCAGCCAGAACCTTTGTGTCTTCCACCTTAATTTGCTAAGAGCAACCCTTTCCCAGCCAAAGCACTAAACTATGTAAAATTATTATCAGTTATATAGCACAGGAGTGGCCACAAAGTACTGGGTATCAGCACAGCCTATGGAGTAACAGGCTTGGGTTGAACTGGGATGAGGATAGTGGCATTTTACCCTGCCATTTTTGGAAGGGCTGGGCTGGGAGGATGAGAAGGACAACCACAGTCTTTGGTTTATGCAGCAGCCAGAGCACCTGGTCAGAAGCACAGTGCTCCCTGAGGGCCCAGAGCCTCTCATGGCAGCTCCCAATGTCAAGTCCAGCACCCTGCTGAGATCTCCTGGTATTTTCTAAGCTCAGCTCCCAGTGTTAGAGCAGATGGGATCACAGTTTAAAATTGTAAAGGTGTAGGAGTTAGCTTTTCTCCAAGAACAAGCTCTAAATAAAAAATGTCATCACGCTACCTTTATAAACATCCCTGCCCTTCTCCTGAGGGTTTCTGCTGCTCTCCCTGGCTGCTGTTGCTACCTTGGTTCAGCTTCTTTCCAGAACCAGTTTTTCTCACCCTCCACTGGCTCTCACTCTTGCCCGAGACTGCTTCATAAATGTGTGTTTTACAGCTCAAAATTACCATTCCTGACCTACCACTCCCTCCCAGCCTGTGGCTACAACTGAAATAATAGGGTGAATGGGAAAAAGTTATTTTGAAAATCGAGAAAGTAGGTGATTTCCATGTTTAGGTTTAATCAAAATTATAATACCAAGATATGTGAAACACTAAGGCACCAAGGCCTGGCTGATATTCTCTGCTGCTGTTGAAAGAAGCTGCAGCCTTCACTCCTTTAGATAGTTTTGATATATAGGGAAATGTAGTGTTCTAGTAGGTAATACTGTAGTTATCATAAAAACCGACAGCTAACAGATAAAGATCTGCCAACTTGTAAATAATTATTTAAGAATTTAGAGTTTGGACAGATTTTGGCTTTTTAAAAATTTTTCTTCTTCCATGACACACTTTGCAAAAGTCCCTTGCCAGCTTATTTTCAAGAGTCTTCTAATTAGTCATTCCAGGAAAAAAACACATTTATGATTTGTTCTTTTGTCTATGTGTTCACCTAAGGTGAAAAATCTTGGGAAGTTGTCATCACTCTTCTGAACTAACTCATATCAAGTTTGCTCTAAAAATTAGTTTTAAAATAGGCAATTAAGCATTCAGATGTCACTATCTGCATTAATTGCTTTCTGAAAGACAAAAATAATTCTTATTTATGTATAATGTTCCTATAATAATAGTTGTTAGTAGAAATGTGGACATAGAAAAACAGCTCAAAATCAAAATCAGTTTTTTCTATCCCTGTTTTGATAAATTCTGAGCTAAAAGGTATTTTTCTATTTCTCATATTCTCAGTCATTTTCCAGAATTCTACCAGACCATCTGTGTTCAATGTTTTAGGTCAGTAAATTTAAGCCATAGAATTCCGGCCTCATTGCATATCAACTGTGCTTCATTAGCTCTACTTTACTGACCTTAGAAATTCCAGTTAAGGGAACCCTCACAAGTCAGGTTTTAACTTAGGATTCTCACTTTCCCTCCTTCCAACAAGTCTATTTCAAAGGTGGCAACGCAGATTGCTCATCCAAATTAACTTTCTTGTTGCCCTCCCTCGTGCTTTCCACAGCAGGTCAACACGCCTCATTTCTCCCGATACATCTTGCGTGTGTTCACAGTGGATCACATTTAAATTCTGAATTATCTCAGCAACTACGGAGTTGTTTCCTCTTGCTCCAGTGACATTTTATGGCATAATAAAGTCAGCCTTGAAATGAGAACAACTGGCTTTAGAGGAATATCTTTCATAATTTCAGCTCTTCCGGCCATGACAACAGCATAGAATATATGCTGGGCCTCATCAGAGTTCCTGCCGCAGATTTCTGCGGCAATGTCAGAGATTGCTGATCTGCTTTTCCCAGTGCATTGCAATCAGTAGCTATCTCTGCAACCCCAGGTTTGCTTTCTGGACTGGGCAGGCACTTGCACAAGCTTTACAGGCTGCTGAGACGCCCCACCTCGCTGCCACCCTTGGGACTGGTTCTGCACACAGGCACAGCACAATGCTGGACTACAGGCCGATGTCTTGGGCCTCTCCTACTAGTTTTAATTATTTGCAACACCTGGAGAAACTTCTAGAAGCCCTGCTTCTGGATTTAGTCTGTTTCGTCTGTGCGACAGCTTCCTCCTCTTTGTCCCTATAGATCTGTCAGTCTTTTCAAAAACAAGAACTTTTTTCCTGACAAAGCCAGATTCTTGGCACATTCTTCCAGCATTCCTTTGAACATCCAGTCAGCAAACAACATCACAAACACTTGCCTGCCCCCTCATTGTTTCCTGACCCTGATTTATGAGAGGTCAGTGTGATAGATGTTTAAACTAACCACAGGCTCAGTTTATGCCAGGCCATTCCATCAGAGCTTTCATGTCATATTCATTACAATTCTTTTCAATTCTGTTGCAATTAAAATCAAAAGCAACAGCTGTATGCTTTCAGCTCCCACCCAAATATCAGGTATTGCTGAAGGCCAGATTCCACCCCTCTTCTCCTTTCTGGATATCATCTTCCCTTCTATATCTTCATATTTTCAGATCAGACTTGAAAAACATGGAAGCTCATCTAATTGAGTGGACAGCCAAATGCAATGACATCCAAGAGAAAAGTACTGTGTTAGATAAGACTGTTGCAGGTTGGCCCTTTGCAGATATGTCTGAGCCGGCTTTCACAGCACAAATACAGGATGTGGGCAAGAACACAGTTTTTCTGTTTCAAAAATGGAGAAGTTACAGGCCTGATTTTAGAGATATGTATAAGGACGACTTTCAAGGTATTAGGGAGTTCGCTACAACAAACGAAACCAAGGTTCTGCAGGGGCTGAAGTGTCCAGGCTTTTCATCCCCAGCAGGGGCCCTGCACATGGCAAAGTGTCCTGTTCAGCAGCATCACCCGAAGGGGATGCCCCATCATAGGCCTGCCAGGTGTGCTGGGGTTTAGCTAATTGGCCCCTTGGCCAACAGATTCACTGCTAGATCATACTCTGCTTGCAGCACCTTGGCCTCTTCCTATTCCTACCCTCTTTTTTCCCCACTGCATTTCTTTTTTTGTCTTCCTTTATCTTTTATTGTATTTCTAGATCTGCTTTGTCCTAATTTTGCTGGAACCAGCAGCCTTCTGCTGGACTCTCAGACTGAAGGATCTGCTGCACTTCCTTTCTGGTCTCGCAGGACTGCTGCTGAAGCTTCTGGCAGAATTTCTGTCTTGTAGCTTTTTTCCCCCCCAGACTCTACTGAAATAGCTGTTTGCCTTTCCAGTGAGAGATGCTGCATTACTACCAGGAGCAGGTGGTTCTCATTTCAGAAATTCCTGTCAAGAAACTGAAGCATGTGACATCTTCTGAATCACAGATTCTTGCTGTCTGTCCTGACAGTTTCTCTTATCTTTCTGAGCTGAAGGCTGATCCTTAAAATGGATAAGTAAGTGATACTGCATACCATGCCATTACTTCCAGCCAATTAATAGCAAGACAAACGGCTTAGGTGGAGTCACTGCAAAATGCAGAATTAGAAAAGATCACTTCATGTTGGTCTAGACAAAACTTTTATATTTGTACTATTGCCTTCCAGATGAATTAAAAATTACATAGCCTTACAGCTCCTAAATCAGTTTAAACTCTCCTAATATTTTATAGCCCCTGATTTATTTTCTTCTTCAAAAAGTCCAATTTGAGATACTATTTGCCATTTTGCAGCCTTCCTTTGTTCCTGCTTGACAACTAGAGTGCTGGTGACCCTAGCCAGCTACCAAGCACTTCAGCTTGTTCCAGAAAAACTGAAAATGTACCATCTTAAACTGGGCAATCTGTCCAGTGAGGGAAAAAAAAATGCATAAGGGAAAAAAGCGAGAGGTTATAGAGAAAACTAATTTTTAAATATGTATTACAGAAGGTTATCTATGGCAAGAGTGGATATAGGGTGTAAAGTTCTAAAATTCAAAATCTGAATGTCTTATACATTTTAAAATGTATCTCTGGGCTTGGATGTCTCTGGCTAGGGTCAGTCTATTTGGCACTATCTGAATTGAGCTAGCTGAAAGAAGATTCTGCTGTCTCCAGACGAGTTCTTCCAGTTTCTAGCACTAGCCATCACATAACAACAATAACTTTACGCTTAGCTCATGAAGATATGCCAGAGAATTTTCTTCCACACCTCACTGCAGTCCAGATGGGCTGGAAGGCAATGCAATGTCCTGGGAACAGCCATGCCTGAGCCCACAACAACTTTTTGTCCTACTTAGTATCTGAACGTTCTTGTTTTCACTTGTGTGCAAAGGACAAGAGCCTGGAGCTTGTGTGCGTGCTGTTGGAGTGGCCCCTGATAATGTCAGTGCCATGGAGTTACAGTCATTATCCCTGATGAGAGCAATGTTCTCCTGCTGCCTCCTCAGTGGATTCATGGCGAGAGAGGAAATAGAATATTTGTAGGTATGAGCAGCAATGCTTTCCAAGGATACTTTAGTTTCTCCCACCTTAAAAAATCCTGTCCTTGACTCCAGCTGTTCATCTAGGTGCTCTCTCTCCTTGCTGAGGTTCTGCTCCTTGTGCAGCACATCATTGCCCAGAGATTTCTTCTTCATTTCTGACCTAACTCTTCCCTGACTCGGCTTCTGCCACCTGTGCTCCACTGAATGAGTGTACTTGGCTCATGGTGTCCATAAAGTTCAGAACTGGAGGCAAGTCTTTCATTCTAAACTGTCACTTTAAAAACATTTTAAACCGTTATGTGTAAAACTCAGGTATATTAAAGACAGAAGCTTGTGGGGGAAGGAGAAGGAATTGTGCATCTCTCTCATCAGCTTCCTTATGATGAGGGCAAAGCAGGAACGGACTGTTTTAATGACACTACATTTTAGACTGAGCTTCCAGAATGCCCAGCTGTGTGCTGAGGGTCCCACAAAAGCCCCTATTGATTTATTTCTAGCTAATACTACCTTCCTCCTCTGATCTGTCTCCTACTTTCAAGGGATTTGCTCAGGTTAGTCTCCATTCTTTCATTTGGCTTCCAGGATTCTATTTCTGCTTCCACATTTTTAATCTTTCTTAGAAGGTGTTAAGGGATCCTTACGCTCTTTTCAGCATTTTCTGCAAATTCCAGAAATAGCTGTATTCAATCACCTTGTCTTCCCTCTCTGTACTTTGCCTCTGAAGGATCTCATCATAAATACCATTTTGGCAGCTTTCTCCATGCTTATGATTCACCAGCTTTTCTACTTCCTATTTCTCACATTCAGATATTTATGGTAAACTTTTAATGCCACTCCACTAAACACATTTTTCTTGCAATTCCTGGGCTTCTGTGTCCTCTTATTATAGGAACCTGATTTTGGTTTCTCACATCCATTACTCCCACCTTGTACAACTTATGTTCTCATAGTTCTGATATGGGTAAGAAAGTGGTGATGGGTTTGTGTGCGGTCACCAGTCGCTGTAACCTAAAAAATATGAGCAAGTCTCGGTGTGGTTTGGTGAATGAAAGTAGATTAAGTCTTGAAAACATCGTTTAAGACTAACTTGCAGTAGCCTTAACTCTTTGCTTGTTTGTTTGTTTGTTTGCTTTCTCTCCATCTGAGAAGGTGGACAATACATAATCAAGCCTACCAGATTTTTCTAAAGACAACTGTATCCAACTGTGAAGGTGTAAACACAAAAGAGAGGGGCTGAGTGCTTGGCACTGATGGACAGGGAATAACTGGGAGTAATGAGATTAAACTGAACAAAGGAAAACCACTGAAGGTTGAACATCAGGAAAATATCCTGGCTGTGTCTATCAGACCATGGACTAATTTCCCACGGGAAGAGGTGGAAACTCCATCTCTCGAGTCATTTAAAATTAGAAGAGATAAATCACTAAAACACAGAGGGCTGGGAACAACCCAATTGGAATTGAAAGGGGATGAACTAGACAGTTTTGAAAGATGTTTTTAGTCTCAGTTTCTCTTCCCCTGAAATTAAATAACAAGCCTTGTTTAGGGTTTGCTCACGTGGGACTGACAAACCTGCAGCTGCATGTGTTCTACTCATTATGGCCAGGTTGAAATGCTAATGTGGCTCTGTATAATCAGTTTTCTCTGCTGTGGCCATATCACATCACAGCTAAAGCTTGGCAGGGTGACCAGAGGACTCCTGTACAGTCTCTCCTCCCCAAATCACAGGCCTGATTGGGGACTGTCCCTAGATTTTTCTACCAAAATCCTTTGTTTTTGATGGATTCCTAGTTATTTCCTATAGCACATGCCCTGCCGGGCTGAGCTCCCCTAGATGGCAGGGCTGAAGCAATTTACAATGCAAAATGCTTTACACAGCTCTGCTGGAACAGGGACTGCCATGGCCAGACTTCTAACTTCCTCAGAGCTACTGGCTAGAAACAGCTTCTGTTGCCATGGGTCACTTTTCGCTGCATGTGAGAGATAGTCCAACCCCACGTGCAATTAATGCAGTAAGGCCTGGGCCCCAAAAGGATATTGTTTCTTATAAACAAGTCAAGTTTCTAGTTCTCAAAAACAGCGGGCCAAAAACATGGTTCATTTATGGTTGTGTCTTTAGCAAACCCCCAGGGTCCAGCCACACCGACTTCTTGAAAAGAATCAGCTATAATACAGTTGTGCAGATGCTTGGAAAAGCAGCAAAGGTGATGAAGCAAGGTAAGAGATGATACAAGTGTTGTTCTTGTCTATTTACACTTTCATGCTGTCTGTTACGTAACATGAGGTGTTATCTTGTCTGCAGCATCAGTCCACACAGCACTGCCCTTGGTCCACACTCAGCTGTTCTTCCAACTCACTGAACTCTACTGCAATGCATTTTTTTGGGGTTGAAGTGCTGAGGAAACGTGAACACAAACCGGGTCACATTTTGAGGATTTCTGTTGCAATAGGACACGAAATGAAGAGCTGGACTTCTGTCTGATTTTTGAGAGTTAAAATCCTTTCTTTTAAATTTATGACTCCTTTATATAGTATTTCAAACAAGCCCAGTGACTGGTAGGCAAAGTTAGCACCTCTTCAATCACATTGGTCAAGACAGATGTCCATCAAAGATCTCTTCCTCTAAGAAGGAATGAAAAACATCAATAACTAACATAAACAAGTCTCTTATTTACAGCAAAATCTATGGGAAAATAATTTCTAATACTGAAACATCAGAAGGCTAAAAAAAATCAGGGCGACAGATTTCTTTTGAAATTAAACACAAAACTTCAAGTTTAAGGATGTTAAAAAAAAAATTTTAGTCCTGTTATCTCCAGAATCATCTTCATTTTCTGTGGTTTGCTGAAGGGGACAATAGGTCAGGGGCTTTTGGTGTATGTTATTTCTTTTTCGGCTGAGCAGCTTCACATGGTCTTCTGCATTTCTCAGTTGGCAAAATACTTTTTTTTTTTTTGAACTATTGTTGGATTAGCATGAGATGCCTGAGAGTTTCCCATCTTAGAGTGAGAAACAAGTTAAAAATACTGACAGTGGCTGTGGTGGATCTATGGAGGGGAAAAGGGAATTACTTGGGAAGTGAGAAGATTGATCTGAACTATTTCATGAGTCTCCCTTTCCTACCTATCTGAGATTGTAAGTTTAGGTAATAAAACACAATCCAAATCAAGAGCTGTGAGCACAACATAGTATAAAAAAAAAATTGTCTGTGTTGATAAGTGATCAGTTCAGAACCAGGCTAACCTTCTTAGCTCTGAATTTGTATAGCTTTACAGTTTGTTCCAGAAGAATTTATTTCTCATATATTGATTATTCTGTTTGTATCCAGTCTTTTATTGATAATTTCTTTGTTACTCACTCTATATTAAATTTTCCATTATTTTCATCTCTTTTTTTTACTGAGTTTTATAATTTCTATTTTACTCATTTTTTATTATCTCCAGGTTATTTCACATTTATTGTACCAATTTTGTCAATTTTTGCTTCCTCCCTGTATCTGTCTTATCTTTGCAATCGCTGTGTATCTTTTTTGATTTTCCACAGCGTAGCTTCTCAGTATCAAATACTCATGCTGCAAAATTTCCCCTCCTACAAAGATCAACAATAAGTTAGCTGGAAGTCATCCGTATTTCATTACATTTGGCACTGAGAAGCGCAGCTTTTAAAGAGCCTCCACCCTACAGCTGCATCACATCATTGATCCATTTAAATGCACTAATCTAGCCAAAAAGCCAATGTTTCCCATTACAACCTGTCTCTAAGTGACATCTATGTGCTAGTTTAGGAATAGATCTTCGTAACAGAACTACTTTGGAGGTAAACCAGGAAAAGATATTCTGGTTCAGTGCTGAACACTTGCATGCTTTTAACCTGAAATAAGTATGGAGCTGTGTAGTTCCATCCAGTTTTGTAGCGGGTAAAATAAACATTGTGAGCATAGCTCATTGAATACAAATTCTGCAATTATGGGTTGTGTGTATAACCATTTAGGTGACTAGAAGTTGGCTGCTACATTGGAAGGGATTTCTCCACATAAAAGTAAAATTATTAAAAACTCTGAAATTCACAAGGAACATAGGGGAGGAGATCTAACATGTGATTAATATCCCAAAGGCCCTCAGGTCTTTATAATAGTGATCATAACACTATAGCTTCATGAAAGGAGTAATGAGGCCTGATCTGCCCCCAGGCTAACACAGTAGTGTGTGAAATGACTTCTGAGTTAGTTGGACTTTGTTAACATACCTATAATACTGGTAATTTTGCTATCAAGATGAAGGGTCTTAAAAAAACCCCAACAAACTGAGGTTTACAGATCCTATGACAGAGACATATTTCGATATCAACCTCATAGAGGAAAAGGTTTCTTACAACAAAGAAGGAAAATGCACAGTATATGCTATAGCATATTCATTATTTCAAATATGTCTGTGTTGAAATAATGATCAATATCCTGTGCAGATCTTCTTCAAGTGTGATTCTGCCTTCCTACACTTTCCAGGAGCCGGTGGGCTGCAGGACCCGCCCCCGGCACTGCTCCACTCCAACAGCTGTCACTGGAGAACGAGAGGGGTTTGTAACGAGAGAGTGGGCAACTGTAATTTTGGTACTCAGGAACTCGTGGGAAGCTGTTTTTTCACTCCAAAGGCAAGTGGATAAATGAGAATGTACAGTGAGAGATGCACAGGCTTCGGAACACTTTGCAGGAGCTGCTACCAGGCGATCTGCGGGGGCCATACCCAGCTACTTATGTGTTCTGGCACCTTTAGAAATACTATGGTTTCTCCCGAAGGACCATCTTGCTGCCAAATGCTTTTTGCATGTGTTCAATGGATGCCTGAGTCAGAGATCCTACAGTGCTAACACTCACAAAACTAAGTTAACTTTTGATCTCCTTTCCAAACTTCTTTTCTAATTCATAATTGTAGTTAACAGCACCTTTGACCTCCGACATGCCTTCCCATAAACTGGGCCTTAAGACAGACATACAGTTAAAGCCCTGCGTTGTATTTGCTTTCTAAATTAACATCCAGGCTGTGATAAATGTGGCAGTGCTTGGATAACAAAGTTATTGTTTCATGCTGTTTGCTGGCAGCATCAGAAGGATAACCACAGTGGTCTCAGTTCAAGTCACACACGACTGAAAAGCCTCCTGCTGTAGGGTGGCCTTTGTTATCAATCCCAATTCCATGAAAAGAACACGTCTCCGGTTACTGTCTTGTCCAGGTGAACAAGATAGGGATTTAATCACTCCTTCCTACAGAGTAGTTTAAAGGATATCTGTACAGAAAGTCTTTCCATGATGCTGACATACAGATATACAATGAATTAAAAGCCCCCAGCCCTCATGAGAATGTGTACTTTGAATTTAGTTTTAATGCATTTGGCACATAGTTTATGATGTTTATTCACCTCAAGAGAGGTCAATAATATCATGTTTCAATATTTTAATTTTCTCTGGACTTACACACAAGTCAGTTGTGAAACAGATCTTCCAATAATTTCCTGTGGTAGGGGACACACTGCTCAATTTTTTATTACTGTTAAATGGACCAAATTCCTACATTAAAAAAAAAAAAAAAATTTGCATGTACTAGGTATATTGTTTCCAGGGTCATAACCATTCTTGGTATAGTTTGTGACAGCCAGACTGCTAAATTTTTTAACATGATGAATGAAACTAAACTGAAAATCAATATTTTCTTTTACAGAAGCTTTCAAAATACAAGGCATGGTACCTTCCTCAGAGTAAAAAATTCTTCCTTACTAAAGACAAACCTCTAGTAATACAGATCCTGCAGCACAGTGACACTTGTCACCCCACAAAATGGCATGACAATCTATAAAGCTAAAGAATTAGAAACTAGCTAATTAACATAATTGAAATGTCTCCGTTAATATACTTGGTTAACAGCAATGTTATGTTACCAAGAGAAAAATCCCCCTACACACTTGGATGAAAGCCTTGCTGTTACCTCATGTCGTATTTATTTCTTAATATAGAAATAATTAATACTTTTATATGTATAGTTATACAAAGCAGAATTGCACAGCTGTTCCTGGCTAGCCATCAAAGGGATGTGTTTTATACACAAGAAAAAACCGTTACTTTTTCTGTAATTCTCCCTATATGAGAGTGGACAAAAAGAAAGTGGGCTAATATGTCATTGCAGTTGCAGTAGTCTGGGCTTTCCCAGAAGCCACTGGAGAGAAACAAGAGCCCTGAGAGGTTGATGCAAGCCATCTTATGTGTGCTACGAACATGCGTGGCCAGCTTCTTTGTCTTTCATTGACAATTTAGGGAGCATCACTGATTAGCTCAGATCAAATGAATAATTTATAGATGGGTAAAATCAGGTGTCATGAATACCATCCTCAGTGTCTAGTGCAATTGGAGAGCACAAGGCAAGCAGAAAATTTCCCTTGCCTCAGGATATTAAGGGGCTGTGTTATTAAGCTCCTTGTTTGCCCAGAGAGGGAGTCCTATTGCAGCCAGATTTGTAAGGATTTGCTTTCTCCTGGAATAAACAGTAGTGGCTGTGCAGGAACACCTGTATCTGCAAAAAGAGTCCCTCATTCTTGTCTTCACATTGAACTAAACTGAAGGTGAATAAGACATTCATATTTTTGAAGGAGAGTACTCAGCATATGCTTTGATAATCCATTAATGTTTTCAATATTTCAGCAGTGCTCCTGCTCTGAATTGGAACCAAAAGAAGCCATTTCATTAAAAAGAAGAGAGTATGAGATCCATTTAATTAAAGCTTTTCCAGCCAATACGCTAAGGAATATTTAGATTCTGCAGGCATCTTGTGTATAATCAATGGAAATTGCATGAGCAGAAACTGGAAATGCTTGCAGGAAGCCAATGCAGAATGAGCAAAGACTACAACAGACTAGAGCCCAGATTACAAGGCTCTGGCATTTATCAGAGAAGAACCAAAATATTTGACTACTAAGTGGACCCCGTCTGCTGAAGAGCAGCAGGTGAACTCTGAGATGGTTTAAAGCACCCTGCCAGTCTGCTCTGCACCGAGTGATACATCTGACAGGAATAAGGTGCTCCAGCAATGCTTCTGCAGAGTATGCTGCAAGGAGCAGGACCATTGACCAGCACAGTCTCATCACTCAGAAGTACCAGTCTCCTTATAGCTGGCATCCCCTCCAGCTGGATCAGTTGTTTCTATACCCTCTCTCAATGCAGAGCAGCATGAAAAGGAAGGGGGTGGGGCAGCATTTCATTAGTCCAGCAGTCTGTGAAATAACCATTTAGCTTCAGATGCAGTTAAATCAGGGAGCTGTTTGAGGTAGCCATCTTCAGGCAGCACTAACATGGACCGTCCTTTCCCAGTGAGCTAAGCAATGTGCCTCACTCTGCTCTCAGCTCTCATCTTTGTTCTTGTAAGAACAGTATTGTCATGAGCAAGAAGAGCATAATCCTCTGAGTTGGAGTCAGAAAACACATCTTGCAGGAGGAAAAGCCAAAAGATGACTGTTGCAGTGTTTCCACGTGGTTCACTCCCTTTGCTAAAGCAGCTAATTATTGGAAGGGACTTGAGCTCTGCACAGATGTTATTTACCTCTATTTTGAAATGCAGAAAGTTGCAGCAATCTGTTTATTTTTCTTTAACTCTTTTGTGCTTTGGAAGTATCACACAGTTCAAAAGGCAATATAATTAATGTTAAAGAAAATTATTGAGCTGCCAGTGTTTTAATAACTGTTGTTTTATAAAAGAAAACAATAAATAAGGCAAAGCAGATTAAATAAGCACAGAAGCTACAAGCAGCACACAAAAAAAGCTTTAGTGCATAGAGAAGTTTGACAAATTATGCCTGCTGCAAATCTTCGCTTTTTCTCTGGCTTTCATCAAGATTTCTCTAAAATTTACAGCATATCTCCAGAAGAGCAGCCTGACACTTTGCAAATGGAATAGAACCTGTTGCTCCTGCAGCTGGTCCCACAGGGGATGAGAAGAGCAAAGAGGAATGTGTATATCAAGGAGGAGGGTTTTCCCTTTGGATTTTTTTTTTATATTAATCAGATCCAGTTAGGCTAATAACCTTTACAAAAATTGTAAAATACTTGTGGCCCTCACCTCAGGTAGTCACATAGACCTGAAAGCTAATAGTCCATCCCCACCTGATCAAAAGGAAAGAACACTCTTCATTTATCAAAAATATCAATCCCTGACCCTAGACATCAGGAAAAAAATGCTTTGCATTTCTGTCCTCAGAGTTTCTTTTGTATTTTCCTTAGGCCCTAAGGACTGCCTTGAGAATTAAACTAACTTGGACTGCTTTCTCTTGCCTCCTTTGCAACTCTTTGGTCTAATCCTGCAAATGACCTTTGTGTGGACATACTTTGCATCCACATGGAGTCATTTGGAGTCTGGCCCGTATGAAACAGCCCAATACTGCAGCAAAGAGTTCAAGTATATCTAATGAGTTAAAATATTTGGCTGCTGCTTTTTTTCTGGGAAAGCAGTTCTGAAATGAACAACTGAGGGTGTCTCAGCAGAAGACTGGGCTGAAAATATTCTGTAAACGTGGCTTTGTTCCTTAGCTCATTACTTTAATTTTGACTTCTCCCAGCATTATGTTATTGCTGATCAGATTTCTGGATTGATTTTTGACTAGATTTGAAGCTTTAAGTCCATTGCTAAAAAGGGACAAACCGGTGGAGGGTGCTGATAATTAATTTAGTCACTCTAGAAACATGTTATATCTAATGCTTTCTTCAGTCAGTTCAAAAGCATGTTTCTTCTTTCCATACTACAGTTTGCATAGGCAATCAACATAGCCTGTTTACAGAAAATTATTGAGCATTTTGTTGATTAGTTGCAATAATTTACATGGCTGGATTTCTATGTTGTTTTTTTTCTGTAAAGGCAGATGAGCCACTTGGAACTGAACCCAATCCTGTGTGTCCCTAATTCCCACAATTGTGTGTATTGGTCCCTAAAGCTGGAGCAGAACCAGTCATTAGATAGTATCTCTCACTCCAAGCAGCCAGCATCTTCTGCAGCATTTGTTCACAGCATTTGTAAAACACTGAAAGAAAATGAATCCTGTACTTTCTTCTTCTTGAAAGCAGCATTCATATACAATTTTTTCTCTGGAAGCAGGATGTGGCTTGCTCGGGAATTCATAATATTTCTTTCAGGAAGCTATAATAAAAGTTTAGTTCTGTTAAAATACTAAAGATATTCCTAATCCAGTCTCTTCTGGGAAATTTATAACCTACAGACATAAATACAATCCAGATTGCCTCACACATTTGGTTTTTGGTTTGTTTGTTTTTCATTTTTCTTTTTTTTTTTTTGTGGGGACCATGCTTCTCTGGATGCTATCTCCCCATTTTCCATCTCACTTTTTAAAAGCTTCAGCAGAAAGATGGGTGGTGGGAAAACAGTGGGGAAACCAACCAACCAACCAACCAACCAACCAACCAACCAACAAAAACATCCCACCCCAATGTAATATCACTTTCAGAGCCTAGTCCCCATAAGGAAATAATCAGCTTACAGGTTTAGACACCTTCTGGCCTTTGGATGACTTGTGCTGTCCTAGACAACATCTCTTGTGTCTCTTCAAGGAAAGAGAGCTGAGCAGCAGTCAGTTGGCGTAAGTGGCAGCACATGAAGTCAGGTTTAGAAGCCAGTAAAAGCCAAGTACCTGGTTTCTGCCAGTATCTGGCAGTGAGGTTCTGATGAGCTCAAACTGAAGTATAAGCTCCTTGGACAGAGTAGGTAAAATGCGGGAGAAGCAATTGACACATTGCCTTTGGGTGGGGCACGTCATTTTTGGAAGGAGGGAGAGTTTGAATGAAATCAACATATTCATGTGACATGTCTAATTTTTACTCCTGAGCTTTTCCTCAATGCTTGAAAGCTGTCTTGATCCAGCCCAGCTCTAGAGGCAGATCTGTTATATGGCAGAGCTCAGGAGAAAGCTGCCATACTTCGTCCATCTAGAGGGATAGATAAGCAGTGGATAGTCAGAAAAAATACAAGATGGGTAGCCTGAATTTTGGAGATGGCTGTTAGCACCTCTGTGCTACTAAAACAAGGCTTCCGTAATCAGCGGATCAAGCTGCTGATTATGTGATAAAGCAAGGAGAGAGCGACAAGACTGTTGTCAACTCATCACCAGCTACTTCCACCTAAATTATCAGTTCAGTAGTTAAACTAAACATTTTACAAAATAGAGCTGATTTATTACCTTCCAGTCAGAAGCACAGAACCAAACACAGAGCTGTTACTTCAGTAGAGGAGCTAAGGTAACTCAAATTGTCATTTCACTTTTCTCTGTCATTCAGGCACTTAAACCCTTCCTGTCATGGCCAGTTTTAAATAGGTTGGATATTTATTGTGTTGAACTCTTTTAAATTGTGTGTGTGTGGGAGGGGAGGGTTTCTGAGGAAAAATGCTGCACACGTAATAGTCCCTGCTGGCTTTCTAAAACAAGTTAACATTGTTTGACCTAAAGTGAATAAACCCTCAGCAGAACTGAGGCCGATGACTTTATCTGTTAGATTCTGGCTCCTCTAATTTAAAACAAATGAAAGAATGTAGATAGTTTAAGTAAATGCAAAAAAGATTGGAGTGATTTCTTTTTCCCTCGACCTTTAAAAAATTAGGAAATCCTCCAAAAACAGGCACAGCATCTTTAGAAACGTTGTCACTGTTGTTATTCCACAGTGACAGTTTCCAACAGCAAAGCATGAAAAACATGTTTTTCTTTGCTCATGGCTTCAGAGTGTGTCAGTAGATTTTCATTGCTAGGAACCCAAGTTAAAAGTCTTAAGTGAGTTCTGCTGGGCTCCTCCTAATCATAATCTCACTTGCTCAAGTTTTATACTGCAACCCATTCTCCTGGGCTCACTGAATTATACTTGAAATTGTTTTTGTCCCTGGCTGGATGATAGTAAATTCCTGCAGGCTTGAACAACTTCGTATTTCTTTACAAAAGACCAAGTTTGTGGTCTGAGCTGAAATACTAACGCTGCAAACCCACCGAAATGTATCCAACTCCAGACTCAGAGTAGCAGGGATGATTGTGTGAACAGCTGAGGCTTACTGCTGTAAAAGCTGTGCAGCAGACACATCATCTGAGACATCGGTTTTCATAGCTCAGGTAGCTGGTTCCCAAAAGTGGACAAATGCCAGAATCCAAATGGTTTCTTTCTCCTTACAGCGCAGCAGGAGAAGAACTAGATGCCCAGATTTCCACCCAAGCTGCAATGTTACTCTCTGCTGGCACCCCCAGGCAGTGATTTTTCCCTGAAAGTATTCTTGCAGAATACTGTATGCAGTTAAAATGGTGTTACTTCTAGGAGGTATTGGCTAACACCCTGTGACTGATGGAGATGGCTGACTGAAGCTTCAGGATGTCAAAATCTTCTCTTACTATGCACCTAGTGGTAGGCCTGCTGCAATTCTTTTTGGCAGTGTTCTGAGCACTTGAAAAGCATCAGTATCTGGGGCCAAGTGAAGAAGGTGTGATCTCTTGTGAAGAGAAGACTGAAATAAAAGAAAGGAAACACATCTGCAAGGTTCAGTGTAAAAGGGGAGCCAAGATGTAGGCATGGCAGCAATGACATTATTTCTGTAGCCTGAGTGTTGGGCATAGAACATCCATAGAGTGAAAGAGGAATACTATGGTATGGTTACCAAGAAAACAGCCATCACTGCTGATGTCTAAGATGGATACTGTACTAGTGCTGGACAGAAAACAGATGCCTGTATCATGACTGAATGACAGGAATTTCAATGCAGAAATATGTAAAGCAAATGCGGTTGCAGACAATGGTCACATTACTGTGTAGCTGCAGTAATGACTTCATAATTTTTACACATCTAGGAGGGACTGACTACTATCTGCAGTATCTTGAAAATACCAATGAGTGAAAAATGTATGTGCAATCCACTCCTCAAATCCCCATGCTGGGAATAATCTCCTGAATCATTCTTAGGCACCTGTCAGCATCCTTGGGGAGCAGGGATGCTGTTAGGCTGATGCCAGTGATGAAAAGCCTGTAGCCAGGCACACTGTGGTGCTTGCAAACACTTCCTGGGAAGCAGTAGTATTTCTTATGTCCAAAACAACATAACAGAGGTGTCCAGGTTCAGCCTGAACCTCTCAAAGCAGGCCCTTGATCATGACATGAAAGCCACTGGTGACTATAGCAGAAACTCTTATCAGAATGATCATTACCTCAGCAGCTCCTACAAGTAACAATTTCTGAGGGCAAACATCAGTACAAACATCTACTTGCCTGAGGCGTATGTCTGCCCACTCACTCTTCCTTTCATCCCTAAACTCAGGCCCTGTAAAAACTTGGACCTTTTCCTACTTTACTTTTCAGACTTCTCCTTAGGAGAGAAAGTCTTTATCCTAGCACAAAATACCCAAGATTTACTGCTATCTCCCACTGCTGCTTATCTAATCTATTTTACTCAGGTACTCCACACTAATCTAATCTAAAGAGTCCTGTAAAAAACCTGCTCTCTCTTTAAGTTCCTTTTCTCTCCACTGCTGTTGTTGCCTAACCCAAAGGCTGGGCATTTGGGACTGGCTGTGGCTGGGCCTCCTCAGTGCCTGTGGCACCTCAGGTGCGACCTATGGTGGGCTGCAGGTGATGAGAAATGAGAGAGCCTTCAAGATGGCAAAGACAACAGAACTGCTTGGCAAATGAAATGCTTCACCTGAGTGCAGGTTACACATCTACACACTTGCGTGTGTGAGAGGAAGGCATGCATGCCCCTGTGCCCTGCCAGAGGCAGGTACTGTGCACCATCTGGAAAGGAGGCAGGTACCTAAAACATATTTAGTGTAATGAAACTCAGGTCCCCAGTCTACCTGGCCAAGTGAATTTTGATGTCCACAAATTAGCCTCTAGAATACCTACATTCTCAACGCATCAACACATTCATTCAGCAAATTATAATCTAAGAAGATACAGCCCTGTAATTGTGCCACCACTGACTCAGCAGAATGGGCAGAACAGAATGACTGAGTACCCCTTATCCCCCAGACTCTGGGGACTAGACTCTGTCTACCTCGGCAATTTAAATTAGCTGCTAGACTTTGCACTGAAGTGGCTGAGATGCGCTCAAAGATGTCTGCAGCAGCTCTCCTGTGGGGATGATACTCTTTAGCAAGGAGTGATAATAAACAGTAGGACGGTGCTAACAATTTAAGCTGCTGCAGCTGCCTGCTAAGTGAGTATGTGTCAACACCTTCAGACTGGAAGGTGAGAAAGTGAAATTATAGCTTTCAGTTACCCTATTTCTGCTCCTGAATCCTCTTTTATTAAATCACTTTCAAGGATGATTAAGGGACTTAAAAGGCTTGCTTGTGTATTATGAATCCAAGATATTGAATACGTTTCTGAAAGTTTGTCTCCTTCTTCAAGCTTTTATTGTAACTATAACACCATATTTACCAAAAAAAATGACAGCAAGATAGTCTTATACAGGAACACCCTAAAAACAGTCCAGTGTCTTGAGCAAAAACATCTGCCACTAAGAAAATAAAACACTGTAATATGAGGAAGAAAACTAAGTACACAGTTTAACAAAGGTTTGTGTATTTTCTTTTGATAATTATGCAAATGTAAACATCTTAGTCAATAAAGAGATCTATTCCCTCAACCTAGCAATGAAGTAATATGTGATTCTAGTATCAAGTTTTCCTCAGTCATGTTTTCACTCCCTGTTAAAGTTTGAAAGCTAAAGCTAGAGAAATTGATTGGCAATGTAGAAAAAGTAAAACTGAAAGATTTGTCTCTGTATTGATGTAGCTATGCTGATACAGAGACTTGTTAGATCCTATATTCAGAAACCACTTGCAGTGGAATCTCTCCAAGACATTTTGTAAATCTGACAACATTCTATATGGGTATTAGTTACAATGCTATGATGCTAATTTAGATTTGGAGTCAGTACTGTGTCTTCTATTGAAAAAAAATATTATTATGAATACTTGAACTGATTTCCTATACAGCATGGATTCTTGATGGTGTTCTGCAGATTGGCATGATGACTCCAGTGCAGAAAACAATATGCAGCTGAGTACACAGCTACAGTTCTTGGCTCTGTTTGGTAATAGAGCCTCAACAGAAGTGCCCCTACTGTTCCCCTTCTCCACTCTGCAAAGATCTCAAGTGATTTTAATTCTGGTCTTTTCAACTTCTTCACAACCATTGTGCAAACAATATTGTAACAGTTTTCTCTGGGTCTGGATGGCAAATAAATCTTTAAATGTTGTAGGGCAGTGAGAAATTACTAGGGAGCTGGGCAGAACCTACCTGTAGATTGCCAGATGGACAGCAATGTGCTTATTCAAAATACGTGTAGATAATCTCAGGTCCAGGTCAGGTTAAGCCACAAAGTAGTCTTTAACATCAGAAATTTATGAGGAACTTGAATTCAGAAACTACCACACATTTTTAACTATATATATGCCTAATGAAATCAACAGAAACACACAGTATTGTAGGCAAGCACCTGAATCAGTGTGACAGGCTGTGAGTTGTAGCACCCTTTTAAACTCAGCAGATGTGACCTTGGTTGACAATGATGAGCATATGGGCCTTGAGACTTTTCCTCCAGCTACTGAAAATAAGCTTGTTCCTCAGTTCTCTGGATACCAGTATTCATCCCTGCTAACAACGCAAGTTGCTGATGGATAACCAGGGCAGGCACCTCTTTTCAGAGATTGTGATCTCATGGTCAAGGGTAGCATAGCAAAAAACCACAACCCAAAACATTACTATTGTTTTCAGAACACAAACTAGACACAATCCTTCGTTTCACTCAATTATTTACCAGTTCCTGCAAATGCTTTGTTTTTCTTTGTTCCTTGCCACAGAGACCTTGTCCAACCTCCACGCTGGAAAACACCATTCTAAAAACCGAAATTTCAAATCACACACTTCAATGTTGATAAAGTACAAAAAATGTCTGCATTTACCGCCTTCGTGGCTACTACAAAACCAGGTTCGCCCCCCACTACTGGCCCAGGGGCGGCCCAGGACTTCGGCCGGGACCGTCCAAAGCCAGCCGGGAGGCGGTCGCAGTCCTCCCGAAGCCAGGTGCCGGTGGAGCTGGCGGCAGAAGCACCGAATCCTGCGTTAGGGCGGAAAGTCTGAGATCGCTGCTGTGTGATCACCCCCGAAAACGCCCAGGGAAGCAGCAGCAAACGCCGCCGCCCCAGGCCGTGCTGGCGGGCGGGGGCTGGCGGGGCTCTGCGCTCCCCGGCCGCAGGGCGGGTGCCCTGGACGGCAGCCGGGAGCCAGTTCCTGCCCTCGCGGTGTCGTCTGAGAAGGTGGGTGGATTTTTGGAGGGAAGAGAAAGCGCCAGTCGGGAGGCAGGGGAAGGGGACATGCTCCCCCACCAGCAGAGACAGCGGGAGCCGCCAGCACCGGGAACGGCGTGGCGGGGACAGGAGCCCCGCGGGCCCGGAGTAAGAGGGGCCGGTTGGAGGGCCGTGAGGCGGCGCCGCCGCCCTTCACGGGGTCGCGTTGCTGGCCTGGCGGGCTGGGGACGGTGGCAACCCCTGTTCTTGTCAGGGCAGGGGCCGCCTGGGGCTGCGACGGTGGGACCGCCCCGGGGCCTGCCCCGGGATGAGCTGTAATGGGACGGGGCACAAGGGGGGCCGTGCTACGTCCCGGGGAAGCGATCGCGGTGAACTGGCTGGAGTGCTCCGCCGCTCCCCCCCTCGCCGAGCCCGGGCCAGTGCCCAGGTAGCCGGGGCAGCCCTGGGAGGAGCCCGGGGGGGCGCAGCTGGCGCGGCGCGATGGCCCTAGCGCCGAGACGCCCTAATTGCCGCCGGCGGGGCCGCAGCGGCCGCCGGCTGCTGCTGTCGAAGCGAAGCAACGTCTGTGCGGGGGGAGGCCCGAGGGAGGGGCGCGGGCGGGGCGTGGGGCGCGGTGGTCTGATCGGGAACGGCTCTGGCTACGTAGACGGGGGGAGGGAGCGGCGTGCGAGCGGGGCAGACCCGCGTTAGAGACAAAAGCCCGGCACGGCCTCGCTCCTGCCGGAGGGGGTCTTTTGTTGTCGCTTCTTTATCGGGGCTTCTGCGCTTTCTGCTGCCGCCCCCCACCCCGGCACGCCGCTGGATACAGCCGGGGCGGGAAACGTGAGCAGGCGACAGTTTCCGCCCAGCCCGGAGAGCGAGCGGCCCCTCGGCGCCCGGTGCCGTTCTCCTCGTCCACCAGTTGATCAAAGTTCGGCTGGGCTGAGGCGGGGAGCGGCCCTACCGCCCCCGCCCGCCGGGGCTGCCCGGACAGCGCTGCTCCGTCTTCGCTCTCTCCGGCGGCATGTAGTGAAGTAGGAAGGAACGGACACCTCCCGCCTCTCCCTGCTTGCCCTCTCCTCCCCGCGGCTGGGGCTCTGGATAGGAGGAGCCGGAGGAAGAGGAAGATGACGAGTGGGTGCAATTAGCCTAACAAGGGACGGGCGGCGGAGGCGTCCCCGCGCCGAGGACTGACACATCTGCTCTCTCTCCTCCTCCAGCCATGAAGGCAGAAGCCGGGGAACATAGCTGAAGCCCAGGGTCGTTCCGGTGCTCTTCCCTATGGCAACCGCGTGAAGGGGCCGAACCCCGTCCCCCGGCGGCGGGGCTGGGCTGGCCGAGCCTCGCTTGGTGTGCGCGAGTGGCTCTGGCGTTGGCTCCCTCCTCCCTTCCCTTCCCCGATGTGGGCTCCAGAGGATTTGCGCCTCCTTTGTAACCGGGAATGAAATAATGGCGACCCGGTGGGCAGCGGGGCCACCCGGCGGAGATGGAGACAACGAGCCCCCCCCGGGCGGCGGCGCCGGTGGCCAGGTAGGAACGGCGGAGGCGGGCGGGTCGCGGGCCGGGCCGGGCGGCCGCCTCCCGCCGCGGGGAACGGCTTGGCTGGAGCGAGCTTAATGGCCGCTCCCTCCTGCTCTCCTTCCCTCCCACTCTTCCTGCCCGCCCGCCGAGTTGCTGGGAGTTGGGCGCTGGGAGTGGTGCGGTTCCCCAGCAGCGGAGGGGAGGCAGCCGCCCGGCCGAGCGCTCGCCGCGCGCTCGGGGCACCGCTCGCGGGGCAGGAGGCGGCGGCGCCTTCGATGCCTCACGGGCCGGGCGGCGGCTCCGCTTCCCGCCCCGCGGAGCCGCCGCCGCCCTCGCCCTCGGGACCGAGGTTTTCCCGGGGCCGCCCCTTGGGCCCCTCGCCCCCCCCCGGCCCCGCGGGCAGAGCGTGGCTTGTCGCTTCCACGCCCAACCTGCCCGTCCTGGAGGAGCGCTTCACTGGGCGCTCAGGGGTACGGCTTCGTCCCCGTCACATTTCTGTCTTGGTGATTTTTAGTAGAAATAACAGTCTGGCCTCTGTCTGCTTGTACCCAGTGCTTGCCACGCTCATGTCTGTCCGCAGCCGCTTATATTAAGGATAATTCTATCCATAGCATTTGTTGCTGTAACGATCCTCTGTGTGTTTAGTTCAGAAACTTAATAGCATGTCCTATGGTGGCACCGTTGCATGTTTTGACTTGCAAGACAAAGTTTTTTAACACAGAAGTGTGTCTGATCCTTCTGTGCTTACTGTTAGTAGTAATGTCTCTGAAACAAGTATTTAGATTCAGCAAAACGCATATAACAGCTTCAGTAGGCTTGTTTTAAGATTTGTCTTAAACTTTATTTACAAAGACAAACTTGATTTTGTATTTCTCAAAGTTAGAGTACGTACGTTGTGCTGAAGAAAAAGCTCATTTAAATCTGCATAGGGCTGTGCAAGGTAGATATTCCCCCTTTTGTTTGCTGAAGCTGAAATATAATCGTGTGATTTTTAGGCATACAGAACTTTAAAAGTGTGGGTGGATTTTGGTTTGCTTGTGTTATTTCATTTTGTGTGATTTGTTTTTCCTTAGGACACTAAGTTTTAGTTTATTGCTATCTTGAATTCACCCTTTTGCCGTGGTTTGAAAGTGTCACATATGGTATTGTAGGATTTTCCTTTCTGCTATCACCTCAATTAAGAGGTTCCCACAGTCTCTTAAAGCCAGGTGGGTTAGGTGAGGATAAAATATCAATCTTAAGGAAGAGCACAGAAGATCTTAAGACTTCGTGATAAAGTAGGAAAACACTGCTATGTTTGGAGAACCTGTTCTTCAATACTGTTCAGATAGTGTGGGAAGAAGGAAAAAAACTGCATGTCTCAGGGTAAAAATTAATATCTGCTTTTTAATTCTGTTTCACATTGAAACTTCTGATCTTTGGCACTGGCCCTTGTCATAATCTACCTCTCCCTGTGCCGGTAAGCCTTAACAGGGCCTGTGGCACTATTGGAGCTCATCATGTTAAAGCTGTCTAATTGGGGACTACTAATAGGCGTGGAATTGCAAAATGGACTGCTCCGCCTGTTGTTTTTTGCCAGGTACTTACATGTTGGAGTTAAAATGTAACCGGTAGAAAACATGTGCTGGGACCTGTGATTGCCTTAATCACAGCAGGCCTGATGTAATCTTCACTTGAACTTAGACAGCCCTGGTGAATGTCTGATCAAGGTTGCAGTGCCTTTTCAGTTGCCTTTATGTAATATTGCTGCATGTCTTAAAGGTCAGTTTATTTTCTTACAGCTGTACTTTCATTAATTTGTGTAAAATGCCAAGAGAGTGAGGATTTGTGGCTTGACATCTATTTGCTTAGTTTGAGAGTAGATGGAATAGTTACTGTGTACAGTGCTTCATGTGCTATATGTGAACAAGTCCCTTTGATTGAAGTCTCATGTTTGTATTGAATAGTAAGAATGGCTTTTCTGTTTAAAAGACCAGGTAACACCTTTAATGAAAAATAATTACTATAAAAAGGGACTTAAGGTTTTAAAAAAAATTGCTGCGGTTGCAGGCTTTTATAATATTCTAATACTGATGTGCAAAGTGTTAGCAATTTTGGGAAATTATTTATGTTTTTAGGACACTGGATCCCATATGGTGTTTGTATTATAATGCAGTAATTAAGTAATCTACCTTTGATGTTTAGGTGTAGACCTACACACACAGCAGGTTGTCACGAGGAAGACTCCAGGCATAGCCATTGTTCACCACAGTCAAGAGAGTTGCAACAGAAATTATGACTTTCAATCAGTTTAAGGTTTTGGAAATGCACAACTAGTCATCAAGGTTTGAGCAAGAACTGAAAAACTTGTCCTCTAGCTTCAAGATCAGTGGTCAGACTAAGAAAGGAAATGTCTGACTGAGAAGTAGTGCTTCTGTGGATTTTTGTGTGCACAGGTAGGAGAATAGAGGACATGCGATTTGAGTCCTTTGGATACCACCGTGTATGTTGGTTGATAATTGTGTTTTGTTTTGGACGCCTGCCTACTCTGATATTAAGCTCCGTTTGGTCATGCCTTGCCATGTTTTCTATTTTTATTTTCACTTTTTTTTTTTTTTTTTTTTTTTTTNTTTTTTGTCTTCCCTTTGACACTGTACCTGGTGGTCTTTCTGACTTCAGAGCCCCTTCACTGAAGCGATTGTTGGGAACAAAGATTGCACATTCAGGCTTGCAGGCTCCGGCTTAACATGGAGCGCCTGTTCAAAGGGACAGGTCACGTATTCTGGGCTCCTGGGGGAGCTGGCAGAGAGCGCCAGGGACTCGCAGGGCTGTTTGCCATTCTGTTTGAAATCTGACACACGTTTACAAATGGAAGAATTGCTGGGCTTGTGTTCGTAAGGACAGATAAGTGAGAGTGTGTTCTTTCTGGCTTTCAGACTTTATAAGCATTGACTGTCTCTGTTCTGTCAGGTTGTAGCAGTATTTTGTTGGAGAGTTTAAGCCCTGCTGAGGTACATGCTCAGTCACAACATCCCACCTACAGGCCTATCCAGATTTGAGACTAGAACTGGTGTCTTCATTAGTGTAAATTTAATTTCCCATCCTTTGCCTAGAAAGGCACAACAAAAAGTGCTTTTATTTTTTGAGTTTTTGCTTTGCTTTGCTGTTCCTACTGTTTTGCATTTAAAGAAGTGCTGTGTCTCTTTGTGGTATAGCTTACTGTTAATCAGTATTAAAAATACATTCTGAATATTAAATGCAGGTTGAACACTGTGTGTATGGCCTTAAAAGCCAAATTTTAATTCTTAACAATACTATTTCCTCAGTTTATTAATACTAAAATGAATACTAAAAATAATTTAATAAATAATTTAATAAGACTGATACTTTTCTTTTGGTTTTGTTACATGTTCTTGTTTGGCTCAGCAGGTGAGTTGTTAGGAATATTGAATGGTCTTTAGTGATTCCCAAGAGCTTCTGTATTTGTCAAAAGTTAGGAATACATTTCCAAAGACTTCTGTAAAAAAAAAAAAAAAAAGAGGTTTGTCAGTACTTGCTTTGTAATCACAATTGTTCAGTTTCAGAGAAGAAGACCTCACGATATTCTTACTCCTACACCTTATCAGGGAGAGTGCAACTGCGTAAACTGAAGAGAAGCATGTGCTGGGTCAGGAACCAGAGAAGGGCAATGATGGCACTAAAAATAGAAAATCATTTGCCTTCTCACTAACAATAATGAATAGCTCGTTTACTATTTTAACAGCCCGGTTAGGATGACACTGGTAAACTTCAAGTGGTGACTCCCAGGTGTTACATCTCTCCACTATCAGAGCAGAATGTCAGTCTTTCTGTAGTTGTGCCTGTAAACATGTGAACTCTTCTGTAACTCCGTGTTGTTGGGTCTTGATGCTTTTTCTATGCCTGATACTCAGACCCTGCAAGGTTTAATCATAATGTTAAAGATCAGAATTAGAAAAATCCATTTGTAAAATTTTATATGTCATATAGTACACTGGTTGTTAAAAGTGTACATTACTTAGGGTGATAGAGAATTCTGCACAAAGCTTCCGTTTAATAAATTCAGTTTAAATACCAGCCTTACCAGGAGTTCTGGTTGCAGCTGTTCAAAAAGCTTGAGTCAAACCTTGTTTAATCATGCAAGCATAATGCTGACTTCTGCTCTGATTTATGTCACCATAAGCCTAGAATAATTTGACAAAACATGGACCTTTTTCATGAAGAAATGTTACATATTTGATAAGTGACAATATGAAGCAGGAAATAGTTCCTTCAGGAAAAGGAAGGTACCTGCCTTCCAACTGCATTTTTTCTAAGCGACTTCTTGCTTCCCAGTTATACAACTTTGTTGATTGTACCACTTTGGTATAATTGTCTGAAAAACAAAACTTTTGCAAGAAAAATGCAATGGACTGGGAGTATCTTGAACTGTGTGTGCATGAAGTAACTGCTCTTACTGCATGCAGTAGATGCATTATACAACTGAACTTTTTTCTTTAACAGGTTTGACAAACAGCAAAGCACTAAGTTGACTATTTTATCTGTATGAGCTATTTTTAATGTTTTTTGTTAAGATGCAAAAGTAACATCTACTTCAGACACATTATTTCATGTCATTTGTATTTACTTACATGCAAAAACAATTGAGAGAACAGTTGGGGAAGAGGAGCTATTTCATCTCACACACTGTATGCATTTGTGATCCTGTCCCTCTTGTATCTTTGAAAAAATCTTACTGTAGGTGGATAACCAGTATGGGCTCTGAAAAGAGTAAAAAGCTGGTATTTTTTTTCTTTAATTCTCCGACTGCGTACATGTATGGCTGTGTAAATGATGACTATAATATAAACATGTGCAACCTGTGAGCCTTACTAAAAGAAGAAAATATCTTTCCAAGGAAGTCTAAGTAGCAGTGTTAGGCTAAGCTGTTAGGAATACATACGGGTGCTTTGTAACTGATGGTTTGTGTGTTTTTTTTCTCTGATAACAACTGGAAGAAAAAATTGATGTTTTCTAGCATTCAGAGTTTGTGTACTATTCTTCCCTGCAGTTGTTTGTGTGCTCAATTGCATAGAATAGGAAGCAGATACAAAAAATTAAGAAATTATGTTAAGAAAAAAAATTTGTTTTCATTTGTGGTTAACAGGAGTCACTATTTTTAGAAAAGCCTGAGTTAGCCCTGGTGTGAATGTTGAGGCTTCTAAATTGCATTGAAACAATCTAAATTGACAGTAGTCCAGAAGTCAGTCTGGTGGGCTGTTAGATACAATTCCATTTTCGTGGAAGGTGTCAGAGCCTATGATCTCGTCAAAACCTTGAACTTAGGGCCTTGCCACAGAGGAAGTGTTTGTCTGCCTGCCACAACAGATAATGGATATATACTAAAAATATGTTATGCTAAGCATGACAGTGGATGTGAGTTATGCTGTCTGGTCAGATTGATTTCTTTCTACAGAAATCTTGTAACACTTTGCCTGTTTATATTATCAAATGTAGATTATTGTAAATGCTGTGCTTTTCTGCTGTCCAAATTGTTCTTATGTCATGTAGTTTTTATTATTTTTGCAAAGACACTCCATGATATTTTTTGCCCATCACCCAGTAATAGGCACACACAGTAGAAGTATGGTGGGAGCAGTGACATCAAACAAGCTTTGATTGTGTTCATATCAGAGGCCTGACAGATCTTGTAAACCTGAAAGTACATAATCTTAGAGTTGCAAAGTGGGATTAAGCTGTTTTATGTATACAGTTCCTGAGTACATAGAGGTTACTTAATGGGAAGGCTTCCTCTGTGGTGTGTTTTTCCTTTTTGTTGTTTTGGTGGGTTTTTTTCTGTTGGTTTGTTTTTTTTTTTAAACCATGGTGTAATGCATTTTTCGTTTACTCTAGTTAGATGACAACTCTGGCTTCTCCCTGTTTGGGTGTTTACTTTGGTAACAGGGAAACAATTTGCTGAATTTACTGTTTGATGACTGCTGTTGGATTTGAAGAGAACTCTTCTGGGGAGGTGATACTAGAGTTTAGTGATTGGATCACTTGGTAATAGGATGGTGAAAATTAGGCACCACTGTATGCTTTGTTTGCTGCATCCCTGTGCTGGGGGGCTAGAACTACAGCATTTTTCTGAATTGGTGTCCCCTGTTGTTCTGTATGCCAGGGAATTGTGTTCAGCAGAAAGTGTTGCTGCTTTATGTTTTCTGTTCTAGGTTTTTGGATTGAGAACTTGCAGATCAGAAGTGTTTTAGTGAAGCCTTGGGATCTGTTGCTGCAGCTCTCTACAGCCTGTTTGAGAAAGCCTGATATAAATCATGTTAGTAAATATTTGATGCTGGGCATGAGAGGTTCTGTGTGGGCATTGTGGAAAAACACAAACAGCTGTTTAGATTTTGACTCTGGCTTGCAACCATGAGTACACACCTTTGGGAGTGTAGGTAGTAGGCTTATTTTTGTTCTAATTTTTTTATTTCCATTTGCCAGCAGCTGCTGCTTTGGTGAGAATGAATGAGGTGCCTCCTTAGAGGACATGGCTGATTACAGATTGTCTGTTGGTAGAGGGGGGCACTCTGAGACAGACATTTTCTTTCATGTGTGTGTCATTTGCATAATGTGTTAGGACACACAGTATGGACTGCATTAAGCACTAGCAAATACGCTGTAGGGAATAATCTTGCACTGGCATCACTGAGTTGTCTGGATAACATAATCTTCCGTATTTTAAATTTTGAGGTTTATATTTGTCGATTTGAAGGGCCAAGGATAAGAAATCAAATAGAAAACTATACGGAGGAGAGAAATTTTAAATGTTCTGAGTAACAGTTGCAGTTGGTACAAATAGGTTAAAAAGAGAAACCTGAACTTGTGTGGGGATTTTGGTTTTTATTTGTTTGCTGTGAGTTTGTGTTTTTTGTTTGGCTTTTTGTGGGGTTTGTGGTTTTTTTTGGGGGGGGGTTGTTCTTTTTTCTTTTTTCTACCTAATGGAAATGGCAATGCGCCCGCCTATTTGTATGTATGTATCCTCCGTGTACACTTTGATGAAATACACTCTTTAAAGGGTGAGTGGTTTACAATAAAGTTTTAATAAGAAATAGTATTTTGTTCTCTTCTAGTTGAGCTTTTTATTTAAATATTTGGGGCTTTTTTTGTTGTGAAGTTTGAGACATAAGAGCATGAACAATCCTGTAATAAAAATGTTTTTAAATCAAAGCTTCTTAAGTTTCCTTAAATGTTATATTGTTGAATAGATCTGTGTAATTGTCTTAGTCTAAGTGCAAGGGCAGAAAAGACTGAAGTTCAAATGCTGATGTGATTTAAAACTTTGAGGTGAATAGGGGTCTTGGATACAACTTATTGTCTCCATGGGATGAACTAAAAGAGAATCCTTTAAACTCTCAAGAGTTCCTTACAGATCTCTTGGCTTGTGGCAGATAGATGCAGTCTGGTCAGTGATAGGCTCACAGCATTGAGGTGAACTCAATTTTGAAAACTAAAACTGAGCTCAATCTACACCTTAAGTTGTAGTTTTATATTGGAAAACTGCACAGGGGGAGATGTTGCTCCAAAACTAGTTTATGGACCTAAAGCCATGTGGATTTCAAAACCATAACAAATTTCCTGTTACTTTTGAGGGAAATATAATATTATAACTTGTTCAGGGTCTGTCCGGATGTAATAGAATGTGGAAGGGGTTGATTTCTTAAGAAGCTTGACAGATATTTAAATACAATTCTTTCATTAAAGTTTATGGTAGTTTAGATGCGTTTAAATGTATATGTCCTCAATTCCATAATTTTTAAGAGGGCTAGAGGTCAGTCAGTGGTTGCAGGAGTATGCAGAGGGATCAAAATTTCCTTTTGATGCAAGAATTGAGAACTGAAGCACTTTGTTGTTGTTCCTTTTGGTCAGCAGAAGAAACAGCAGTATGCATGTGCTCCTCAAGCAGGTGACTCTTCTTACCTGTGGGTTCTGACCTGTTTTTTTGTAAGATAAAGATCTGGTTAGGGTTATCTCCAAAAGAAATGCAGTTTTCATGTAATAAGCTGTCCCACTGCACTTCATGCTTTGTTATTGTGCTTTTCTTCTCAGCTCTCTAATTTTGATGCACTTTTAATAAGGAGCCCATGACTCCAGTGAAAAGTATTCCCTTGTATAGCCACAAACATTTCTTATTCATCAATGGCTGTAAAATCTGGCTTGTTCCTTCTTGCATGCATTTTAAAATTTTATTATCCTCAATCACCATGGTAGAAGGTGAGTAAGTAAACTTTGCCCGGAGTAATCAATTTTCATGGCAGTTTTACAGGCCTTCTGCTCCATTCTCTGTTCTTACACTGTTTTTGTATGGATCTGTCTAAATACAGTCTCACATTGTCTCTATGCTTTAGCTATTTTCTTAAAATATGTTGGAGAAGGTGCTTTGGAGTCGCTTGTGAGGTGGGATTTAAACACTATCTTTCTTTTCTTTCAGAAAGAAGAGTGAATGGTTTGTGTGCTGCTCTGAGGGTAATAAAGTTTCCCATCTTGCCAAATTACCAATAATATGAAAGCTGGAAGAGTGAAACAAGTGAACATGAATGTTATTCATGTTCACTTGTTTCACTCTTCAGTATTCCTTGCAATCTATGCATCTGAATCAGATGCTGAGTAATTCAGTAGCAGTAAGTTGTTTGGCAAGCTGGTATTCTCATCCTGATGTCATGGAGGTGATCTTACAAGCTCATTGCTTGCATCTCTTTTGTTAGCATTTTAATTTTTTTTAAATATGTGGAGCAGTATTCCTGCTTTTTAAAAATACTGCATCCAGAACCAAAATGGTCCTTGTAGCTGAGTCTGTGCAGCAAAGGGCTTTTTCTGTATGAAATTGTTACAGAACATTGTTGTGTAATGGAAGGTGGCCAATACAAGCAGCATTTTGTAGCCCATGCCCTTTAGGTGATGTTTCTGGTGAGTTCAAAACTGTAGATGGTTTTGAGTAATTTTCTCTCCATTTGCACTGTGACTTAGGCTATGATTCAGCTGTATATCTAAACAGGCCTGGTAGCAGCTGTCTTCATGAGTTTAATGGCAATGGAGAGGTAAAAGTGCTTCTCTTGTTACCTTTCTTTGTAGAGAACTTTTGCCTGCTGATAGTTATTCAGATTAGTGAAGATAAATTGTCTGTGCAGAAATGCTGAAGGACTTTCTTCAGCACTAGTTGATATAAAATGTGTGTAAATGTCAGAGTGTCATGTCACATACAAAATACTCAGAGGTAATGATTAACCAGGAGCTCATGGGTGAAATCTTAAACATTCTGGTAGGTAACTCCAAGGATTAAACAGCACCTTAGTGCTTGGTGTTGTTAAAAAGAGCAAATTGTCATCCATTCCCTAATAATTTTGAACAGATGATGTTCTCAGTTTTGCTTCCATATATAAATCCATAATGCACTTGGAGCTGGTGTGTCTAGGTCCCATCTCTCTTCACTTTCCCCCATCTCAGAAACAATAGAGTAGAGCCGGAAAAGTTGTGGAGAAAGGCTAACTATGATAATTGAACGTAAAGAGTTGTTTCTGTATCAAAACCAAAAAAGGAAGCTAGGACTTGGCAGCTTGGGAAAGAGGAGACTAGAGACAGGTGATGTTGAGATGTTGCAGCTTTCTCCATCTTCATCTTGAATTTCTATGGACCAGCTCTTTACTATCTACACCAAGAACTTGGAGATATCAGATGAGCATGGTGGGGTGAGAACAAAAAGGAGATGGTCCTGCACATAAAAATTGATTGAACTTGTTAGTCTGCGCCTTAATATTTTGGAAGCTAAAAGTGTGTGTGTAACCTGGATTTATTTTTGAAAGAGCAGTACTTTTATAGTTACTCAGTACCCTTGTAGCAGAATGAATTATGGATTCTCAAATAATTAAAGCTGGGAGGATAATCTGGTGATGCTTGTTTCTGTATTCTTTCCTAATTATTCACAGCTATCTGCACTTGGTCACTTTTAGAGCTGGGCTAGTTGAATCTTCGATCTGATCTACACATGTTCTTACATGTTGCAGTGCTGATTCCATAATAGCTCATCGGGATTCCTTCTGCTTTTGGGAGGTTCTGTCCTAGCCTGATGAAACAAGGCAGCTGTTGGTGATCAGCAACAGGAAATGGAGTTTTTCATATATTCAGGACTGGGCCTATTTTTGCTTCTTGAAGATACCAAAATTATATCTTTGGTTTACTGGCTTTTGTTAAAGTTATTGCATCGTATGGGTCTCATGTTCTCCAGTTCTAATAAGTTAAAATGAAATGCACCATTGCCTGCTTCTGTGTTCATTCCATCTCTTCTCCATTTCCCCTCCCAGATGAAGGAGAGCTCAAGGTGACTGGGGATTGTACACGTTACATATGCTGTCATACTTTCATTGCTTTTCCACTTGTTTGCAGTCAGGCAAGTGGTTTTTTGTGCCTATAGAATAGTTTTCTGCGCCACCTTTTTAGTGGACTGCATTAAATTGCAGGACTTAATTTTTGATTCCAGGTCTTATTGCAGCAGCAAACTCAGTAAACCACTTAGATCCTGTGCAAAAGTCCTTTCTCCTTCTGTGGTTGAGTGATGCAGCTGGGACTTCTCTTTGCTGTGGAATAGCTACTCCTCTTTCACTCCATTTCTACAGCTTAAGGGAAGTAAATAGCACTTTCAGAGGCTACTCAGCAAGGTGCATAGCTCCAAAGGGGTGGGACTGGGTGATGTGTGAGTAGGGAAAGGACTGGAGGGAGCAGCTCCATCTGGCAAAATCAAACTTCTCCCCTTCATTTGTCCTGAAAATCAGTTATCCAGAAGGTAAGGGAAAAAAAAAGGTAAACTTCTACCTAAACAACTGGGAAATGAGATGGCCACAAAAATAGTTTTGTTGAGTTGGGGTTTTTGTCTTTTGTCTATGGGTAGACAA
Organism: Nicator chloris; assembly: GCA_013400495.1. NCBI lineage: Eukaryota > Metazoa > Chordata > Aves > Passeriformes > Pycnonotidae > Nicator > Nicator chloris. Next base: position 65,735 of record WAAE01013834.1, read on the forward strand.
ATAACCTTCATCCCCAAAAACTATTTTTAAAGCTAGATCTAAAATGTTAAAAGGCATCTGTGGCTAAGATGGTTTCTGCTCTTGTAATCAGTGATTCATGACTGAGAAACGAAATTCTTTAATGTGAGTGAGTAGAGACAGTGGTAATATTAGACAGTTACTCAGCAAGGCGTGTTCAGGGTAAACAGTCCTCACTGGTTTGTCTGTAGAGAATAATTTTTTCCTTGTTTCATTTAAATCGGGGGCTTGGATAAACTTAGGAAAAAACCTTGTATTCAGTTAAGAATTCAGTGATGCCTGTTTTTCACACTATCCCAGTGTGAGTTTATTTGGGAAAAAGATTCTCCCCTTGCAAATCCCTCAGCATGTTAACCTTTATACATTTCATGGCCAGCATTCAGTGGCTTAAATTTTGGATGATGCAACATCAGTAAGTGATGTAATGGTTGTCTATAAGCTGCTTTGCAGTTCACAATGGGAATGTGAAGTTTGGAAATGGAATTTTTTTCTGTTAGGTTCTGTGTCTGCTGCGAGGGAGGTGAAGCACAAACACCACAATCATCTTATTTTGGATAGTGCCAAAAAAATGAATAATGATGTTTTCGCATGGGGTGTTTGTTTGTTTGTTTGTGGTTATTTGGTGTGTTTTTTGGTGGTGTGTTGCTGTGTGGGTAGTGGTCTGAGGTTTTTTTTTAATCATTGTATTTTTTAAAAATTCAAACCATTAGTCCTACCAAGTGAGTTAAGGAGAAGGCATTATGTGTGAGATTAAAACGAGGATTTGTGGGAGTGACTTGACCTTAAATTCAGTTAATACTGTGGTGACTTCCTCCACTTGGATAATCTGGTCTGGCAGATTTCTCTTTCCTGCTTAGGACCCAGGATACCTTGAGCTTTCATTCCTTGGAAAGTGCCTCTAGTCTTCCCTACTTTTGTACGTGAGAAAGCTGGGATTACAAGAATATGTCCTCAACGGAGTGTTCCTAACCTTTTCAAGGCATGAGGAGCAGTGGTTGTCCTTTCTCTGTATTCTTTATCCTATGGCGCAGTTGTTTTTTGTGGAACTTGATTTATTTATTGCAAAGACACTTCTCATTTGGAAAAGAAATACAACTAGTTGCATTTTAGAATGACTCACTAGAGAAGGATCTTCCAATTTATTCTTACTGCTTAATAAGGCCTTTCTGGCCTACCTGCACATTATTTCACAAGCCTGTTTTTCTCTGTTATATTTTTTACAAAGTGGCAGTATAGGCTTTATTTTTCCGTTATACTGTTTTGTACTTTGAGTTCCAGTGAATTCTGAGAAGTTCCATTGTATTTATTGTTTTAAATGATTGAAGTCCAGACTATTTTTTATTCTTAAGTGCAGATTGAGATGATTTCACAGGTGATTAAAAATAAAATGTCAGAAGACATCTTGTATTGTTTATGTTAATAA